>WBNQ01019552.1:5494-22646 GCA_013401375.1 Spizella passerina | reverse complement strand
CCTACCTTGCAGGGACAGAGGAGGCAATGCCTTGGAGCTGTTCTCTGAGGGCTAGGGGTGTGGGTGAGATGAACAGACAAGCTGCTCTGGGATGCAGGAAGTCTGGGCTCCCTTTCCTATTCCAACAATTGCTTCCTTAGGATGTCTGTGCATCTCTCTATCTCCATGCTTCGGTGTCTCAGTTCCTCTCACTTTTGACTCAAAGCAGTGAGACTGGTGTGGTTTTGACTACAAGCCATCAAGCTGAATTGCAGTAGTGGGCTCCAGCACCCACACACTGAGCCCAGGCAGGGCTCTCATGAAGCCAGAGGCCACTTGCAGCTGCAGCAGCCAACAGCATTTGTGCTGTGTCTTAGGCCATCATCTCCCTGGCAACCAAGTCCCAGTGAAAGTAGCATCTTCATCGTTTTTAAAATGGAACTTGGAGGCTTTGAAGCTGTTGTCCCCAGCTCATGGACTTGCTAAAAGCTTTTCCCTGAACTTTCATTTAGCTGCCCTCCCAGCACACTCAACCACAGGGGAGCCAGTGCAGGCAGCCTGCTGGGACATAAGGCCTCTGGATTATTTCATCCTGCCCTGACCACCACACATCAGGACAACTACCTTGCCTCTCTATTGATAGATAATCTATTCCAAAGGCTGGAGACAGCCATTTCCTTCGCAAACTGTTGAATTTAGATACCACTGTCTCTTGGCTGAATGTTCCCAGCCTAAAGCTCTGCTGGAAGAAACAATTGGGAGTGCTTCTTGATCTGCTGGGCTCCCTGAAGGCATTGAAGCAGCCTCAAGTTGCATAGGACAACTCATTTGATGAGCCAAGCAGGGGAAATTCAGCTCCTTCTCCCAGGGTAGCAATTCCTTCTCCAGGGTATACTAACACAGGAGCAAAGATCCTTGCCATTAAACCAAGTCCAGACTCCCCATCAGTGCTGGGCACTGTATGAACAGCAGCTTGCAACAAAGAGAATAAAGCCATGAAGATGCCTGATTGTGTCAGAGTTGCTCAAGTCTGAGCAGTAAAAACAGGAGCAGCCAAGAGACAAGGAGCAGAGCTTGACCCTATCAGTACAAGATTTTTCTTCAAAGCATGCTGACATTTTACAACAGGTCATTTGTGACAAGCACACTCATGTTGTCCTGGGAGCAGTGCTGAAACCCTACACAGCAGAACTGAGTCCCTTAAAAGTCAGCAACGCCAGTACCCTGAGGAGGTCAGCAACCACTGACCATCCACGCAGCAGGGACATTCCTGCAAGAGATCTCGAGGCACTCAGAGGTGGCAATAGGAAACAATTACCCTGGGGAGGAGCTGGGACAGTATACAGGCATCTCAGATGACTGAAATCAGCAGTGCACCTCAGTCTAACTGGAAGGAGGCAGAGCAGCCACTTGTAAGCCAAGAGTGTTTTACTTTACTTCTGTGCTGGTCGAAGCTGAAAAACACACAAAGCCAGCTGAAACAGGAGTAAAGCAGTGCTGAAAGAGAAAATCTCTACTGATGTATCCATCCCTGCCCTTGGGATAACACAGGCACACTTAAGAGACCTCAGAAATTACCTCAAGCCTATAAATGTCTGGTGAGATAATGCACATCAGTAAGTGCTCAGTCCCCAGCAGAAAAGCAAGTGGTAAGAGAGGGGGTGGGGGATCCTCTTCATCTGGCTTCTAGAGAATGTTTGCCATCACCCAGGTCTGCAAAGCAGTGAACAGGTGAAGGTGCAAACCCAATCTCATCTCCCTGGGAGCAGGATCAAGCACATCTGTAGGCAGAGGCTCCCTGCAGGGCTGCTAAAGGAGATAGACATTTGGGCAAAGGGTAAGATATCTGCCTGAAGATAAGCTGGGAGCAGAGAGAGGGGAGGGGAGGTGTCCTCTTTAACCTCCACAATGGATGGCTGAAGAAGGCAAGCATCAACAGTGGATCCTTTGAAATACAGAATTTCTGGTTTCTGACTATTTAATGCTTAGAAGGGGCTGGAAAAGGGATTAGAATTTTGCTACCAGCTTTTTCTCTTCAGAATGATTCACTGCCACCTTCAACCACTAACTGCACTGTCCTAACCCACCCAGCTTCACTGCAGCACTGCTCAGCCAATGTGTGACCCCCATTGCATCAGGGGTCTTTCCAACAAACCCAGACTTGACCTTCCTGATATTGTTCTTGTTAAAAGAAAAGGGAAGGGAGAAAGCAAGGAGATTTAACATTTTTTCAAGTATTAGCAAGTGCAAATCAATTTTTAAAAGATCATCAGTATGGAGAAATGAGAAACTAATTTGGAAAGTCAAAAGCTCTAAGAGCAGCAGTAGCTTGTGTTGGGGATATACCATACAAGAGGCATGTGGTTATTGATCCAACCTTCTGTTTATCCTTTCACATTCTGCCAGCCAGGGCCCCCAGCCAGCCAGGTGGTGTTGTGCAACCCAGTTGCAGAGATAGATGCAGAGGGAAGCACTGCAGACTCCTTCCCCAGTAAGGATTTCCCAGAAAAGGGTAGAGAGCTGGCTGGGTTCCTATCAATAGCATTGGAGCCAAGATTTTAATCTATTCCCACAGGCAGAGCCTTATTCAACTTCCAGTGAGGCAGAGCCTTATTCAACTTCTCCAGAAGTTTCACACACACAGGATCATAGCAGAGGATATGTAAAGCTGTCTTCATTCTTTAGCTTTCTTTATTCAAAGCCACAAAAGCTGTGCTCATGTCATGAAAGACACCTGCTCCAGGCAATGACTCCTGGCAGCTAAGCCACGCAGTGCAGGGGCTTATGTGCTACTCACATTTAGCCCTCTCCACATGCTCACAATGCCTAAGGTGTGCCTTCATCTCTCCAGGTTCCACTATGGTCCTGAAAGATCACAATTAAAAGGAGAGAGAGTCATGTTAAAACACCTGCAATACTTAGGTCACCATCCACCAGAGAAACACATTAATCTGATGCCAAGGCACGTTTGCATGGCCTGAAGGCTTGGCATGAAGACATTTATGGATGCTGGAGATAGAAAAGCTTTTTGATATTTCAAAGCCACATAGAGCAAAGAACATAAAGCTTTGCACTCTCCAAACTATCCACAGGCAATGGAGGGAGCTAAATCTTAAATTATATTAACCTTAGAAGAAAATACTCATCTCATGTTAGAAAAAGAGCACAGAACCAAAGTAACAGCAACCAATGGGTCAGACCCAGGGAACTGAATTCTTTGAAAGCATGGGTCCACACTCAGTGACAGATGACAGTGACCCCATTGTACTGAACACTGTACAGCCACAGATGGAAACTAAGTGGGACAAAAGGCAGACACACCATTCATCACCCAAACAAACCATTTAGTTTGTGGGGTTTAGGCTGAGAACTGGGCACACGGAGGTGGAACTATTGTACAGAAGAGCATATCAGTTAAGGTGTACAGTGAGAAGGGTGATGGCAAAGAAACAACTTTGCCACAAGAAGCTCTGAAAAGATCTTGGTATAGTCTAGGTTACTGTTTATTAAAATGCAATGACAACGATCATCAAGGAAAAAGATGTATTTTACAGGTAAACACAGGAAATATTTTCTTTCAAATCCTGTAAACACAGGGTTTAAATCCTTGTTTTCTCGTCATTTTCCAGCAAACAAGAAATGAATGGTGTCAATTTCCCTTAGCAATCCAAGAGACTGGAAGATATAGTTAGCAGTTCTTTTGTATATTTCGCTGCTTGGCAGATGTACTTTTCTGACGCTGAACTGCCACCACCTTTGGTGTGAGATAACACCCTGCAGCTGTGTCAGCCACAGTCCACAGCAGAGTCTGCAAAAACCAAAGAAGCCTTTCCCACCTTTCCCACCTGGAAGCAGTGAGTGCACAATAGACTGAACACACAGGTCCAGCTGCAACCTGAGAGGACATAAGACCTAAAACTTCCAGTTTATGAATTGTTCACAGGATGCTTAATTCCATGGTAGATGAGAGCTTCAGCTTTACAGGAGTGCATCTCCCAGCAACATAGTGCCCTCTAGCCTTAAACGGGATTATGGTTTAAGCCTCAGAGGAAAAACCTCAGTGATATGCAACACTAATAAAGGTTTATGTCCAATCTTTGGCCTTATCTTTTCAACAATCCATTCAGCTGCTGATCAGCTCTAGAGAAATCTGGCAGACGCACAATGCCAGGAAACACAGTATACTCAGAGCAATTTCACACCAGATGCAATACTCCCTCAGGCTTTTCCTTACCAAAGCTGGAAGGTTTACCATCTCTATAGACAAAATCCAACTTTCTGTGTTTTAAAATGCACGTTGTATCTTGAGAAACAGTTAAAGGATTTGGTGCAACTAAAACCCAGAAACAGTGAGACAGAGAAGCAAAGATACTTCTCTACCAATGTGGAGAGAGAAAAGCTACTGACTGAATGCTGCAAACTCCTTCAGGCTAAGACACCTCCACATGACAGGCTGCAACACAGGAGTCTGGGAAAATTGTTAAAAACTCTCCTCTAATGCTGTGCTATTGGCAGTTAGGTGTGAAAGGAAGAAGGTGAAAGAGAGATAAAAGAGATCCAAATGCTGAGTCTGCCTTGGGATGCACGCAGACAGACTGCCCCCTCAAAGAAGGTCTGAATGTAACTTCGGGGTGAGAACGAGCGAAGATGCGCTCAGCACCGCCGGCTGCCCGACCCCGCCGCAGCCGAACCTCGCTCCGCTCCCCACCGCGCACCCCGGCCAGGACGGGGACAGCCGGGGAATCCGGGAGAGCTGCCCCATCCTGCCCGGGAACTGGTGAGGAGGAAGAGAAGGAAACTTCAGAATGGTAACCTTGAAACGAGCCAAGAGCCAAACGGGGTAAAAGAGGGTGAGGAAGAAGAGCCGCACCTCCAGAGCAGGAGGCCGCGGGCAGCCCCGCAGGCGCCTCACCTGGGGCCGGCGTCTCGCTCACATGAGGCGAGGGACGGCTCCGGGCTCCGCTCCGGGCACCGGGCACTGCTCCGGGCACCGCTTCGGGCATCGCCACCGCTCCGCGCCCGGCCCGTCCCCCCTCACACGTGCGCACCCCGCGCCCCGCCGGCACTCACGTAGTGTTTCGAGGGGTTCCTCCGCTTCTCCACGTCCACCACGTTGGCGTCCAGCACGCTGTAGGACAGCATCTTCGCGCAGCCCGGCGGGGCTCCGCCGCTCCCTGCCGGCGCTGGCAGCACCCTCCGCCGCGGCGATGCCGAGCGGGCGGCAGGGATACAGCCAAGGGAGGATGCCCCGGTGCCGGCTCCGCCCCTGCCGCGGCGGCGGCGGCGTCTCCCCGCTTACAGCAGCCCAGCCCAGCCCGGCTCCGCTCCCTGCCCGCTGCCCCGGGGCTGCGCGGCCACTGCGGCGGCGGCAGCGGCGGGAGGGGCCGGGCCGGCGGCAGAAACACCGGGTGGCAGCGGAGGGCTCTGGCGGGACGGGGCGGGAGGGGACGGGAGCCACCGCCCCCCAGTGCCGGAGAGGGCGGGCGGCTGCCCCCGGGCCCGGGCAGAGCCCCCGCTCACTGCCGAGACACCGCGGCCCGCCCTCGAGGAGAGCCCGGGGGAAGGAGCAGGGGGAGCCGCAGGGCCTTCCATGGCTGCAGAAAGGGTCCGGAATGCCCTCCCCGAGCGGCCAAGGCCACGGCGGAAAGCCGCGAGTGAGGGGCCGAGCCCGCTCGCCCCGGGCTCCAGCTGGCAGCTCAAGGTCGGCCAGGGAAGGTCCGCAGTGCCCCGTCCCGCAGGGACACAGGGACATCTCAGCTGGAGGAAGGTTGCACAGACCCGCTATTATGGGGGCTTTTAGAGCTGATTCAGCTTTTTGTGTATACATGCACAGGTAAATGGATATCATCTTAGTCCCACGCCAAGAAGAGTTTGCCCCAGAAATTTCAGGTTTTGGGTTTTTTCTTTTCAGTAATGCATCATTAATTTGCATATGATTATTTTAAAGTTACGTCAGAAATGGGAACTTCAATGTGATCTTCCAGCCCTCAGCTTGTTTTATGACACGCATTAGCTATTCACCAAATTAACTGAAGTTAACTAAGATCTCTCCTTCCTCTGAAGTCTCTTCAAGAGCACTCCGTGCAGATTTTCCAGTAAGATTCCAGAGTGCTGCTGTCGGCTCAAGGCTTGCCAGCCCAGGAGTGCAGAGAGGACCAGCTCCTGGCAAAATAAGCTTCTCATTTACAGTCAGAACAGGCCATCTCAATGTGATTTCCTTTGCCGTGCTCTAGTCACAATTTCTGAAACAGAACTTTTACAATGTTACTGGTTCTGAAACAATAATCATGAGACAGACACCACAGTCACAAAGCCCTAGGTATTTGGGCCAGAACGCTGGCATAAAAAAGTGGCTGTTTTCAGAACATAGCAGGNCACCTTTCCCACCTGGAAGCAGTGAGTGCACAATAGACTGAACACACAGGTCCAGCTGCAACCTGAGAGGACATAAGACCTAAAACTTCCAGTTTATGAATTGTTCACAGGATGCTTAATTCCATGGTAGATGAGAGCTTCAGCTTTACAGGAGTGCATCTCCCAGCAACATAGTGCCCTCTAGCCTTAAACGGGATTATGGTTTAAGCCTCAGAGGAAAAACCTCAGTGATATGCAACACTAATAAAGGTTTATGTCCAATCTTTGGCCTTATCTTTTCAACAATCCATTCAGCTGCTGATCAGCTCTAGAGAAATCTGGCAGACACACAATGCCAGGAAACACAGTATACTCAGAGCAATTTCACACCAGATGCAATACTCCCTCAGGCTTTTCCTTACCAAAGCTGGAAGGTTTACCATCTCTATAGACAAAATCCAACTTTCTGTGTTTTAAAATGCACGTTGTATCTTGAGAAACAGTTAAAGGATTTGGTGCAACTAAAACCCAGAAACAGTGAGACAGAGAAGCAAAGATACTTCTCTACCAATGTGGAGAGAGAAAAGCTACTGACTGAATGCTGCAAACTCCTTCAGGCAAAGACACCTCCACATGACAGGCTGCAACACAGGAGTCTGGGAAAATTGTTAAAAACTCTCCTCTAATGCTGTGCTATTGGCAGTTAGGTGTGAAAGGAAGAAGGTGAAAGAGAGATAAAAGAGATCCAAATGCTGAGTCTGCCTTGGGATGCACGCAGACAGACTGCCCCCTCAAAGAAGGTCTGAATGTAACTTAGGGGTGAGAACGAGCGAAGATGCGCTCAGCACCGCCGGCTGCCCGACCCCGCCGCAGCCGAACCTCGCTCCGCTCCCCACCGCGCACCCCGGCCAGGACGGGGACAGCCGGGGAATCCGGGAGAGCTGCCCCATCCTGCCCGGGAACTGGTGAGGAGGAAGAGAAGGAAACTTCAGAATGGTAACCTTGAAACGAGCCAAGAGCCAAATGGGGTAAAAGAGGGTGAGGAAGAAGAGCCGCACCTCCAGAGCAGGAGGCCGCGGGTAGCCCCGCAGGCGCCTCACCTGAGGCCGGCGTCTCGCTCACATGAGGCGAGGGACGGCTCCGGGCACCGCTCCGGGCTCCGCTCCGGGCACCGGGCACTGCTCCGGGCACCGCTCCGTGCTCCGCTTCGGGCATCGCCACCGCTCCGCGCCCGGCCCGTCCCCCCTCACACGTGCGCACCCCGCGCCCCGCCGGCACTCACGTAGTGTTTCGAGGGGTTCCTCCGCTTCTCCACGTCCACCACGTTGGCGTCCAGCACGCTGTAGGACAGCATCTTCGCGCAGCCCGGCGGGGCTCCGCCGCTCCCTGCCGGCGCTGGCAGCACCCTCCGCCGCGGCGATGCCGAGCGGGCGGCAGGGAGACAGCCAAGGGAGGATGCCCCGGTGCCGGCTCCGCCCCTGCCGCGGCGGCGGCGGCGTCTCCCCGCTTACAGCAGCCCAGCCCAGCCCGGCTCCGCTCCCTGCCCGCTGCCCCGGGGCTGCGCGGCCACTGCGGCGGCGGCAGCGGCGGGAGGGGCCGGGCCGGCGGCTCCGCCCCCGGGTGGCAGCGGAGTGCTCTGGCGGGACGGGGCGGGAGCCACCGCCCCCCAGTGCCGGAGAGGGCGGGCGGCTGCCCCCGGGCCCGGGCAGAGCCCCCGCTCACTGCCGAGACACCGCGGCCCGGCCTCGAGGAGAGCCCGGGGGAAGGAGCAGGGGGAGCCGCAGGGCCTTCCATGGCTGCAGAAAGGGTCCGGAATGCCCTCCCCGAGCGGCCAAGGCCACGGCGGAAAGCCGCGAGTGAGGGGCCGAGCCCGCTCGCCCCGGGCTCCAGCTGGCAGCTCAAGGTCGGCCAGGGAAGGTCCGCAGTGCCCCGTCCCGCAGGGACACACGGACATCTCAGCTGGAGGAAGGTTGCACAGACCCGCTATTATGGGGGCTTTTAGAGCTGATTCAGCTTTTTGTGTATACATGCACAGGTAAATGGATATCATCTTAGTCCCACGCCAAGAAGAGTTTGCCCCAGAAATTTCAGGTTTTGGGTTTTTTCTTTTCAGTAATGCATCATTAATTTGCATATGATTATTTTAAAGTTACGTCAGAAATGGGAACTTCAATGTGATCTTCCAGCCCTCAGCTTGTTTTATGACACGCATTAGCTATTCACCAAATTAACTGAAGTTAACTAAGATCTCTCCTTCCTCTGAAGTCTCTTCAAGAGCACTCCGTGCAGATTTTCCAGTAAGATTCCAGAGTGCTGCTGTCGGCTCAAGGCTTGCCAGCCCAGGAGTGCAGAGAGGACCAGCTCCTGGCAAAATAAGCTTCTCATTTACAGTCAGAACAGGCCATCTCAATGTGATTTCCTTTGCCGTGCTCTAGTCACAATTTCTGAAACAGAACTTTTACAATGTTACTGGCTCTGAAACAATAATCATGAGACAGACACCACAGTCACAAAGCCCTAGGTATTTGGGCCAGAACGCTGGCATAAAAAAGTGGCTGTTTTCAGAACATAGCAGGTTTCCACAAGCAGTCTAAGGGAGAAAAAAAAAAAAAAACAGTCAGGAGCAGCCCATCAGTGCATAAGATATCAGCTACTGCCAGGTGGGAACCAGGTATCTGCTGGCATAGTGACAAGGACAGATGCTCTGAGCCAGCCTTCTCCTCCCTTCTCAGCTAATATACACAGTTTACCAAAATAAATGACCTGACATAAAATGCTAAAATGCCAGCATCCCTCCCCAGGAGGTGCACAGGTATACATGAGACAAGGAGGGCAACAGAGGGGAAAACCTCATGTGCCACTTCCATTGTCACTTTTGAGGCTTATCTTCTTCAAGGCACCCTCTTCTCTTCTTTGAGGGACTTCCCACCTCTAATCCTCATGCATGACACAAGGCAGAAGAACAATTATTTACATTAGAAACTTTTGCTGTTTAGACTGGCCAAGAAGTCTCTGGTGTGGAGAGCAAACAAAGAAGATTCTTTCTTCAAAATGTAAATATTCAAATAACCCATTGATAAAAATATTCCTGATGTGGCCAATGTGATTTGGGTCTTGCATGCATCTTTCCTATGAACCATTATAATACACATCACACATTCCATCCCGCTCTCCTATCACGCTGTTCAGGAAAAAAAAATCAAGGGTCCTGTCCACTGTTGAACACTCAGGGTTTGTTTTAAAACAGTTTTCAAAACATGTCATTGTGAGGGAGAGACAAAATACATCATTCTCCAAACACCCTCCCCCAACCTGGCATTTTTAATGATTGGCATCTTTTTACTGATACTCTTCTCATCTGCTCTTGTAAGGAAGGAGTTTCTGTTTTCAACCAAACCTAAGACTGGTGCCTTGGGGTTTGCAGCCCTTTGGTGTCTACCCTGTTCTTTCACTGCATCTGCTCCACTGTTCCCCTTCCCTCTATTGAACACAATTGGATTCTCCTCTGCTCCACACAACGCATCCCACCTGCGAAGCCTGGCCAGCCTTTGCACCTCTGTCCCCCTCCTCCTCTATTTTCTGATGGGTTTGTGCTCACAACCACCTCCTGCTCTCCTTGTTGGCTTGCTGCATCTGTCCATGCATGTAGGAAAAATGTGTGTTGCCAGGGGCATGGATAGTTCTTTTAAAACATGTACAACACCCAGTCTAGTGGGAGTCCAATCTCCAAGTATTGCAAAGCTGGCAGAAGAATAACCAAAACCCCTTATTATGCTGCAGACTTGGGAAAATCTGCTCCTGTCTTAGGCAGCAGCTGGGAAATTGAAGCTGAGGGCACTTCCCAGCCTTGTGTTGGAGAGCTGGGCTCCAGCTGCTGGGGCAGAATGGAAGTGAGCCTGGGTACACTGAGGAGCACAGCAGGCTGGGTGCAGAACAGCCTGTACCTGACCAGGGCCATGAACACAAGGCTGAGACACTTAATTTGTAGGAAAATAACTCTGGAGATTTTAGTGCTAAAACTCCTAATATTTAACTTTTTTTTTTTTTTTTTAAGCCCCCATTACTGAAGTCCTATCATTGCATGGGAATATCACTGCTGTTAAAACAATTTTAACACATATATTAGTATAAACATTAACTGCTGATTTAATAACTCACTTTCAAAGTCTCATGCTTCTGATAAAATTCACCTGAGGGAAATTCACCTTCTGAAGGCTGAAATAAACCAGCCATTTTTAAAACCTTTTTTTCTCCTCTTTTGCTAGATGGATATTGGGGTAAAGATTCTTCTTTCACTTTTTTTTGAACAAGCAGGTAATCACATTAGCCTCACAGACCTAGTGCAGCTAGAGCCCAGCAGCCTGGACTCTGCTCCAATTACAGCAAAAGCTGATCCGTGACAGAATGTGTGTGTGTGATGTTGTCAGAGCTGGAGCATGACTTGAGTTTTCATATTTCAAGAGGACTCTGTCATGCTGGCAATTTTTTTGTAAATAAGCATTTGAGTTGTAAATTGAAAACACTTGGATCGTTAAATCAGTGAGAAAATAAAACAAGGGTCAGGCTTTTCTGTGCTCCATTAGGGCCATTTCTAATGCCTCTTATTAATTCATGGCATGTCACTGTAGATAGGTAAGTGCCCCTGAATGTTAACCATGCTGGGGTCTAGCAGCCCTGTCTGTGGTGGCTGGACTTGTTGTTAAAGATGATTTTCCTTTCTGTTTTCTGACTGAGCAGCCAGGTGGAACACAGGGTTTTCCTGTCCCACTAACTGAAGAGACTCTAACGGTGCTCAGCACCCTGGGGGAGAAATAAAATGCCATGAGCTCAGCCCCTTGGGGGAAGGGGAACTGTGCAGTGCTGTGCATGACAGATTAGCCACACAACTCATTACTGGCAACTGGAGTTGCATGCATAATCTGCTAGACATGGTACTAGAGATGTGCCCCTTAGGGTTTTATTGGCTCTGATGTGCAACAGCACAACACAGAGCCTTTGTTACACTCCCATCTCAGCTTCTGTACTTACAAAACCTCAGATTCTTAAAAAGGCTGCTTTCCATGCAGTCCTTCCACTTCAGCATTTCAACATACACGGCCTTTGATAGGAATGACAGGAATGGTAGAGCCTGTCTGGCATTCAAATCGCAAACTCTGAAACAAAGCATGGTGTGATCTTTTTTTCTTAGTTTTTTTTAAGCCAGTTGCATTTCATCTTCTTGGGAGATTACTGCTCTTCGAATGAAATTCCTTCTGGAGATAAATAGGCCCAGCTAATATGGTAGAAGGCAGCCAAAGGAACCAGCAGCAGTGCTGGCAGAGCAAATCCCCCCTCCTCTAGCACAGTATCCTTGTGCCCCTTCCCCTCCCAGCCTCCTCAGCAGAGAGTGCTGCTTTGTCAGCCCCTCTATGCAATCTACTATAATGGAAAAACCAAAATAATCATTCCTTCTGCAGGCAGTGTACATGCTTTTCCAAAGNACCTCTGTCCCCCTCCTCCTCTATTTTCTGATGGGTTTGTGCTCACAACCACCTCCTGCTCTCCTTGTTGGCTTGCTGCATCTGTCCATGCATGTAGGAAAAATGTGTGTTGCCAGGGGCATGGATAGTTCTTTTAAAACATGTACAACACCCAGTCTAGTGGGAGTCCAATCTCCAAGTATTGCAAAGCTGGCAGAAGAATAACCAAAACCCCTTATTATGCTGCAGACTTGGGAAAATCTGCTCCTGTCTTAGGCAGCAGCTGGGAAATTGAAGCTGATGGCACTTCCCAGCCTTGTGTTGGAGAGCTGGGCTCCAGCTGCTGGGGCAGAATGGAAGTGAGCCTGGGTACACTGAGGAGCACAGCAGGCTGGGTGCAGAACAGCCTGTACCTGACCAGGGCCATGAACACAAGGCTGAGACACTTAATTTGTAGGAAAATAACTCTGGAGATTTTAGTGCTAAAACTCCTAATATTTAACTTTTTTTTTTTTTTAAGCCCCCATTACTGAAGTCCTATCATTGCATGGGAATATCACTGCTGTTAAAACAATTTTAACACATATATTAGTATAAACATTAACTGCTGATTTAATAACTCACTTTCAAAGTCTCATGCTTCTGATAAAATTCACCTGAGGGAAATTCACCTTCTGAAGGCTGAAATAAACCAGCCATTTTTAAAACCTTTTTTTCTCCTCTTTTGCTAGATGGATATTGGGGTAAAGATTCTTCTTTCACTTTTTTTTGAACAAGCAGGTAATCACATTAGCCTCACAGACCTAGTGCAGCTAGAGCCCAGCAGCCTGGACTCTGCTCCAATTACAGCAAAAGCTGATCCGTGACAGAATGTGTGTGTGTGATGTTGTCAGAGCTGGAGCATGACTTGAGTTTTCATATTTCAAGAGGACTCTGTCATGCTGGCAATTTTTTTGTAAATAAGCATTTGAGTTGTAAATTGAAAACACTTGGATCGTTAAATCAGTGAGAAAATAAAACAAGGGTCAGGCTTTTCTGTGCTCCATTAGGGCCATTTCTAATGCCTCTTATTAATTCATGGCATGTCACTGTAGATAGGTAAGTGCCCCTGAATGTTAACCATGCTGGGGTCTAGCAGCCCTGTCTGTGGTGGCTGGACTTGTTGTTAAAGATGATTTTCCTTTCTGTTTTCTGACTGAGCAGCCAGGTGGAACACAGGGTTTTCCTGTCCCACTAACTGAAGAGACTCTAACGGTGCTCAGCACCCTGGGGGAGAAATAAAATGCCATGAGCTCAGCCCCTTGGGGGAAGGGGAACTGTGCAGTGCTGTGCATGACAGATTAGCCACACAACTCATTACTGGCAACTGGAGTTGCATGCATAATCTGCTAGACATGGTACTAGAGATGTGCCCCTTAGGGTTTTATTGGCTCTGATGTGCAACAGCACAACACAGAGCCTTTGTTACACTCCCATCTCAGCTTCTGTACTTACAAAACCTCAGCTTTTTAAAAAGGCTGCTTTCCATGCAGTCCTTCCACTTCAGCATTTCAACATACACGGCCTTTGATAGGAATGACAGGAATGGTAGAGCCTGTCTGGCATTCAAATCGCAAACTCTGAAACAAAGCATGGTGTGATCTTTTTTTCTTAGTTTTTTTTAAGCCAGTTGCATTTCATCTTCTTGGGAGATTACTGCTCTTCGAATGAAATTCCTTCTGGAGATAAATAGGCCCAGCTAATATGGTAGAAGGTGGCCAAAGGAACCAGCAGCAGTGCTGGCAGAGCAAATCCCCCCTCCTCTAGCACAGTATCCTTGTGCCCCTTCCCCTCCCAGCCTCCTCAGCTGAGAGTGCTGCTTTGTCAGCCCCTCTGTGCAATCTACTATAATGGAAAAACCAAAATAATCATTCCTTCTGCAGGCAGTGTACATGCTTTTCCAAAGGCATAACAGCTTTTACTTACATTATGAAAGAGCTGCTTCACCCTCTGGACTTAAATTATAGATTATCCTTTCCTTGAAGCAGCTATCTTACAGTTTAACACTTTCATGCCTAAAATACTTTTTCAGTCCTCTCTTAGCAGTTGTGGATGAAGAATTTCCCACTGTGGTGTGTGCCCTGCATAGTGTTTAGGGTGGCAGCAGCACATTGCACACTGTTTTTCATCCATGTACACCTTGTACTTTTCCATTTTTACAGAGGCTTTGTAGATATCTCTTGAAGCACTTAAAAAAATAAAGCAAGCCCAAGCCACGCTTTTCTTTATTTATGATATACGTGTCAGGCTTACATTTGAGATAGCTGAAGTTTACCAAACTGATCACAGGTTTGGATTTGGATTCCTCAGGTCTCTTCCCAGATTCTATCCCTAACTTCAGCATGCTCACTGTTCTCAAAATAGCACATTTTGAGACTGGTTTCTACTTTATCCTCTGCAAAAAAACATGGTAGTCTCCATTATTGATAACATGGGCTTGTTAAAATAAAGTCAGTCTAGGAAGAAATAGTGTCTCTTTGCATTTTCTTCCCATGTTACCTCTATGGATACATACATGGACACTGAGATTTAAAATTTCTGCCAACCCCTTTTGAAATTAGAATTTCTTTGTTCATTATTTTTACTCATTCAACCCTTTCTGAAACCAAAAAGTAATTTAATTTGGCTCACAGTCCCTAGAGATAGGGAACTAGAAGAATTTTCTGCCAATATCCAAACCAGAAAACATTTGACTGACAGACTGTGAACTATAAAAACGTACAAATAAAACCTTAGAAAAAGTTGCTAGTGGAACTGCAGTTTAAACACAGGTGATGGGCACACAAGCTTGGCACTGTAAGAAGAATCTGTAACATCTCTCAGCAGTGAAATGCATTAACTTCTTGTTTTGTTATCTTCATGCAAAAGCAAAGTGGTTTTCCCAGCTGAGAGACTTCTGTAGGAAAAGCAGATCTCCTCAACAGCAACATCATCCCCTGGGTAGACACAAAGAGTTTGGTTTTTATTCCCAGTCATTAGACTGGAGTTAGACTTCGTAGAGCAGTAGTGGAGATGCTTGAAAAATGAAATGCCCTTTAGGATATTAATTGCTGTTAACAAGAAATGAGATCATCCCAAAACAAAAAATGCCCCGTGGAAAGCCAAGTTACAGTTTCTCTAGCAGGGCCTGGTGCAGGTGTGCTTTTCAGCTTGGAGCAGTGGACACACCATCCACATAATTCCAGGTGTTTGTCTGGATCCAGACATGTGTTGAGCCCTGGCCATGCAGCATCAGGAATGCAAGCTAAAGAATCATTTCACTAGTGGACACTTTCTCAGCCACTTTTCTGGTGACTGAGGCACACAAAGCTTCAGGATCATTCTCATTAGTTCATGACAACATCTGTGTGACAATTACATTATCCTGAACATTTTGGTCCTCTCAAAGGCATGCTGGTGACCAACTTTCACTTTAGCATCTAACTTTGAGCACCCAAGCCATTGGTCCTTTAGGAAGGACAAAATATTCTGCAGAACAGACTTGTTCAAGGATAGTGTAAGGAAGGCAGAGGAAGAGCATATAAATACTGCTGTGCTCTATGTAAATTTGCCCAGCTGTTTATGCTAAATGTTCTCTTACTCCATTTTTCCTGACCTCATTTCCTCCTCTGCTTTCTAATTGCAGAAAATAAAACAGTACAAGTCCTTGCTTTCATTACATGCAACACCTGCTGCTTGTTCTGAAACAGATGTCTACAGCATCATTAGGACATTCCACCCCTTATCCCCAATTCATCAACATACTACCACACATCATGNAACAAAAACTCTTATCAGTCTGCTCCTGTTATGTTTGTCCTAGATCACTGTACTCACAAGAGGACAGAGACCATAACCTTTAATCAGAAATTAAGTTCAAGAGATTTTATTGAGGAGAAAAAAGACAAGGTGAGGACAGAAAACAATGAGAGAGGTTAGTCAGCAGCGTAGGCAGGAGTCCAGAACACCAGCTGGCTTGTTGCAGCTCAGAGGTTTTTGTGGACAATACAGCAAAGAGTTTTACATGAACACAAGGACAGACCCTACACTCTCAAAGCAAATGACCAATATTGTCAACAAGAGAAAAACCTAGCCCCAAGCACTCTTTTCATTTCTGTACCACCTTTGTTCCTTGCCAAGAAGAGCACATGTTAAAATCTGCTAGGCCTGCAGCACTTACAGGACTCCATTGTTGGGGAAGGCATTTGAGGGAATAGACTCCTCCCTCCTGTTTCCAAGTATCACTGTAAAATTTGGCTGAAGTCTCCATTCCTGGGAGGAACCATGAACTTTCCAGGCCAATAACAGACTTGGCACATACTGTCTTTAATCACGTTGCTATGCAGTGACATACATTTGCTATTAATCTTACCTTGCTTCCAGCAGAGCCATGTGAAGGTGGCAGAGAGCTCCAGTTCTAGCTGGTAGGGAAGGAGTGTACCTTCTTCCAGTGAGTAACAAAAAAGCAGGCTAAAACAAGAGCTGTAGGACATGCTGTGCCAGGTTAATTGGCACTGCAGTGTTCAGTAGTTAACACTTACAGAAAATCGTTCCTTTAGGTTATTTCTTTCACTGACAAATTCCTGGCTGTGTTATTCTCAGGCAGTCTTGTTAATCTGGGCTGGTTTCAACTTGTAAATTGCTGTGACTAAATTAGTATAGCCTCCATTGCACATTTAAAGATATTAGTGGAAATGGGCTGGTGGCATCATTAACAATCAGTTACTCAACTTTGCACCCCAGTGCAGCTTTACCAGATTTTAATGGATTTGCAGTTTGCCATCATGACTGTCTTAGGGCAGTATCTGTGGGCAAACTTCTGCAAAAACTGTCCAATCACTTCTTAAAAGAGCACTTGCAGAACAAATACTTGTTGTGGCAGCTGAAGTTACAGGAATGGGTTCTTTGGGGTTGTCCTGTGTGTGGTTTCTTTGGTGTTGTCAGACTTTCTTCCTTCCCTTTCACAGAGGCACTGATTTGGGCTTCCCTCTTCTATCAGTGCATCCATTTCCTACAAATGTGCCAGACCACAACAGTTCAGGGTCCTTCACACCTCTTAACTAGCCAAAGTCACTTGGGGTGGCGGGACAGAGGTTGACAAATGCCTAGACACACACTATAATCACATCAGAATAGAGTCACAACTTCTCAGAAAAAAACAGGCTGAAAAGAAATACACTAACTAGAAGTCCACATCAACTTTACAGATCATGTCTGCAATGAGATCTGCAAGGACATGAAAGCGGCAGGGAGAGGCAGATAGCTTCTATCAGGGGGAGTGACTTCTGCTTGTTCAGGTTTGGGCAAGACACGACTCTTATTTTTTTTTAGTTGTGAGGGGT
>WBNQ01019545.1:0-12085 GCA_013401375.1 Spizella passerina | reverse complement strand
CTGAACAAAATAATCCTCGGGCAATGAAGCAGGTGAGAAAGGGAATCTGTTGGAGTGAAGACAATGGATACAGATTATTTATGGGATTGCATTCTGGAATGGACTCTGGTAATGATGATGAAACAATGGAGTCTTCAAATATTTCACTTACTAGATTTAGAAAGCATTTGTGGGGGCAGGTATGGTGTCACTTTTAGAAGTCAAAGCTGATTACTTTATCTTGACTGCAGAGTAGAAACAACACCTACAGATGACAACTTTGTATCACTGATTTCAGAATAAATTTCAGAATTTGGGAATACGTTGTAGCATGACCACCTCAATACAACAAATCTCAAACTAAAAAAACAATGAAAACAGTGCAAGATATTTTAAAAATCTTTTGTTATGCATAATCATATTACTTTGCTTTTTCTTACTTCTAAATGAGGACGTATCAGATCCTTGTATAGTCCAATTCTTTTCTCTGCATTTTCAAGAAAATCTTCAGTCCTGTGCACTAGTTGATAAAAAGGATCTTTTTTTTTACGTGGACCTTTTCCAGTCTGCAAAACAAAATTTCAAGACACAGAAATAATGTATTAAAATAATTTTTGTCTTCACTCAAATTTTTAAAAAGTAGCTCTGGAGAGTATTGCAATGACTATTAGTCCAGTGACTGCTGACCATGATCCTATTCTGAAGTGTTATTTCTATGAATGGAGATAAAAGTACTTAGAACTTGGGTTGGTAAGTCTCTGCTCCCTATTATAAAAATTTAACCTGAATTCAAATCTAATACCTTCCTGAAAAAAGAGAAAATCCATTTGTAGTAGTGTAACACCAAAACCAGAAAACAAGTTAGTGTCCTGCAAATATTAATAAAAAGTTGCTACAAAAAAATTAAGAATTCTTTTAATTTGTCTAGATCAGGAAAAAGGCAGTGTAGAGCCATCCTTCTCCTCCTGATACACTTCTAACTTATGGCAGGAAACAAGATCAGTGAATTTTGAGTCAAAGACTGAGCCCAGGTTAAGTTATACAATGATCAATATTTGCTGTCACTAAAACCTACTATTTAAGTGTTACCCCACATCTCTTAAAGCAGGACAGAAATGGAATTAAGATTAATTTTGAGCAAAATAAATTCATAAGATAGTACAGTGGTATTTTAGAAGATCAGAATTTTTTCTGCTTTGTCTAAAGTACACTGTAATATTTTGCACTGTTTAGAAATTAGCAATATTTACCTCTTCTCCTTCTTCTTCATCCTGCTCTTCTTCTTCTTCTTCTTCCTCTTCTTCTTCTTCCTCTTCTTCTTCTTCTTCCTCCTCTTCTTCATCCCGATCTTTCTTTTTCTTACGCTTGTCAGTAACTTTAGGATCCCACTGGCTCCTCTGATATATCACGCCTGAATCAGGGTTTTGCCTTTGTCCTGATATTCTTTGGCGTAACTCATGATCTGGACACTAGCAAGGAAAAATTAAAAGGAAATTGTGTTTATTGTACTGCTGTAACATCTTTTTCTTGGAGAGACAAAATTTCTCTAAACTGGTCTACTAGTAACAGTATTTCATTATTGCCACAGTTATCTAGAATCTCCCTTCTTCCTTTGTTTTTGATCTAATGAAAATAGTTACAATTCTGACATGTCAGCTTCAATCCCCCGAAATCAAAAGCAAAGTTATTTCTTTGACTTTGGGGCAAGGATTTTTAATGTGTATTTAGTTTCAATCCTTTTCCCACAGAAACACTATGGTGTTACTACATGAAGTCAAGAATTTAATTTTTCTTTCTGGTTTAGTTGGTATCACTCTTCTATTTGTATTGTTGCACGTGAATCTATACAACACATATTCTCAACAAGAGGGATTTCTCACCACATAGCATTAAAACAAAGACTGACTTTCTGAAAAAATCAAATCCGCTCCAAAAGCAGGACAAGAATACGTCTTGTTGATGTTTTAGGATCTTTCTGAGACTACAGAAAAAAGGTCTGAAGTAGGCATTCACCAACTTTCATTATGCATGTTCAAGCAAATTAAGTCTTAAGAGTATGGGATTAAAACAAACACTGAGTTAAATCTGCAAAGTGATAGAGTTGGTCCATATCCAGAGGCTTAGCATCTGAAAAAACACACAGATGTGCCAACTAGAATCAAAATCCCAGGAAGAATAGAGCAGACCACCAGAGGCTGACTATTCAGAACCCATTCTGCACGTTCAAAGTAGAAGACAAAACGAATCTAGTTGATTATAAATAAAACGCTGCTAGAGGAAGGGCCTGAAAGTGTGTTCACGACTATACATATGGTTATTTTTTTCAGATGGAGTCTGGCACAGGTCAGTGTGGGCCAGCTAGAATCCTCCCCAGTGAACAGCTGGGCACAATCTGGAGAGTGGCACAGGCCTTGGGCCTTTCCCTGGGGGCAGTTTGGGCACTGCCACCCCATTCTGACTAACACGACAGCTTAGCAGTGTTTGGCCAAAGCAGCTGGCCCGAGGTCTGAACAGATCCTCTCACCTTGTTTTGCTTACTAATGTGGACATAGCAAGCAACTCCATTCTTTTAAGTTACACTGAGAAAGTCCTCTAAATCCCGCACTAACTATGGTTTATGTTTCTGTGGTTATATCACAGTAATTTTGTAAAATATCTAGTATGTCACATCACTGCTCATGAAGAAATTGAGATTTGTAAACAAGATGAATTAATAATTAAGCAGTTTCACAATTAGTGACTGATAAATATGACTATTTTCTAACTACTTTCTAACTTCCATATGTGAGAAGTTTCTTCCTGCATTACACAAGTGGCAAATTACATGCGTCCAAAATTCCATCATAATCTTGTAATTAAAAGATTGTCTTTCTTGAAAACCTCTATCTTCTAATTGGTGAAGGTGCAAAACCTGTAACTGCTGCTAAAGTTCTAGGACATGTTCATTACCTCATCAATACTCATAATGGAACAAACCAGCAAACCTCTATTCCAATATAAAGAGAAGAATTTATCATCCCTCAATAAATTCTGTACTCAAGTATACAGAGGAAAATATTATATTTGGCACGCATAGCATATGAGTCTACTAATAATTAGGAAAAATACTAGGAAGTTACTGAAGATGACATTACCTTAATGGTAATCAGGAAATCCGGTTTTAATTTTAGATTCCTTATTTCCTCTATTTGTTGTGGAATAGTCATGTATTCCTCCGAGAGAGAAGGAAATCCAGTAAGGACATAACCTGCCAAATATATTTAATTGAACATATTTTAAGAGGGCTTGTCAATTATAGAGCTATTTATACTTATCTCCTTTAAACAATGCATGTAGTGGTACAATTTTGAACGACATACATGACACAACACTATTAAAAAAACTGTGCACTCATGTCTGCTTCTGATGAAATACAGACAAAAAAAGTGTATTGTTTTCAGCTTTATGGAGTACTCTCAACATACGTTAACTCAATTAAAAACATGTAGACATTAAAGACTATACTCGGACCACTTGCTTTATGCACCCAGCTCAGACATTTTAGTGCCTAAAAAGTGACAAACTTTCAGTGACTCGTTTTGCCACTAAAAGGCTTTATAAGTGTGGGATTCACATTCTCTGAACAGAGAAAGAGAGATAATTCTCTCTCTCAGGTTTTTTCCTGGAGAAGCACGGAAGGAAAACAATTTTTATCTCTGCTTGCTGCTCCTGGTGTTTTGCACATGTGGAATGTGTGGGAAGATTGTTTACCTGAAGGAATTTTGTAATTGGATTCTGGTGANGTACAGTACAGTATAATACAGTATAGTATAGTATAGTATAGTAGAGTAGAGTAGAGTCGAGTAGAGTAGAGTAGAGTATAGTATCTCTCTTTAATACAGCTGTAATGTAATCTAGTATCATTTTAATAAAGTGGGTGTTCAACATTCTGAAAAAATAAAACAACAAAAAAACCAACCAAACAAAAAAATCCCAACTAGATATATAAGGCACTGCAAAGAGCAGCCACTCCACAATTTAAAGCAATTAAACTAGGAGTCTAAGCTTTTTTCACAGCCTTTAAATGTTTTGCCATCTAATGAAGGGAGTCTGAACCACTCTCCTGCCTCTCAGAGGCACTATGCACATTGTATGCACATGGATCATTTGGCAAGCATCTGGTCACTCAGGATTCCCAGTGCTGAGTCCTATTTGGCAAACAGACATTGGCTCGACATGACAAGCAGAGTGGTAATAATACGTTTTCCTAGATTTACAGTGCTCAGCTCCACAGATGAACTTGTGGCTTCAAGTTCCTAGGAAAATGCTGTAACTGCTGATGGCTGTATGCATGCAGTAAGAACTACTGAATAGCAACAAAATCAATATTTATGAGGCCAGGATGAGAGACTAAACAAAAATCAGGTGGATGTTTTTAGCCATATTTAGAGAAACGGTGCACACTTAGAATTTTATGTGATAACATTGAAGTGCAAGTCTGGGCAGCACAAAAATGTGGCAGCAGTCTTGCAAGAGGTGTTAGAAGGGAAGACTCTTACTTCTATGGAAGCTACTATCCATAGATGCAAGAGAAGAAGAAGATAATGAAGGTTTAGCAAAATATATAGTCATTCCTCTAGGAAATTAAAATCCTGGATTTCAAACTATTGATACCTTAAGAGAATTCTAACTAGTAGGTGAGGTGTGAAGAATGTGCACAGCCTCTGCTTATCAACATATCCCAGATAACAACAGCTGATGTGAGGGAAATGGAAGGGTAACATGGAAAACCATTCTTGGAGAGAGTGTTTGCCCCCAAATCAATAATGTGAGGAGGCTAAAAATCATTAAGTATACCTAAAGCAACTATCAACTAGATCAAAAGTAACCAGAGGATTACCAAGAAGCTTTTGAGACACACTTATTGAGTATACTGTTTAAAAACTTGCATTTTACCAACACCAAAGGTAAAAAACCCAACCTTTCATACAACAGTTTCTAAAATCTTGAATGAACAATTTAAAGTGAATTGACTGAAAAAGTTACTAGAAATACTAAAACAAAAACTGGAATGTGTGGGAAGATCTAGTTGACAGGAAGAATAGTGAGGATGTTGGTTATTCTATTCCTTGCTACTTTGGGGCATGTGTAATGCAGAAAGTGTCATGGCTACAGGAACCAAACTTTATTCAACTTTACAGTCATCTTTACAGTCTCCAGGACCTCCGTGCTCCTCTGTGATACAAACATCTTCAGACTGATTCAAGGAGGGGAACTCCAATAACACAGAAGCCTCTTCATGTTTTTACCAAAGTCCTCACATACATATTAAGAGACTGGCATTTCTGTTGCTACCTCTTCTAGCAGTTTTTTGCGTTTTTTTTTTTTTAATTTCTTCCCTATTCCTCTTTTTTATACTGTTTTAAAAGCCTGGGTTCACCAGGTAAGAATGTATATTTTGCAAAACTGTTGAGTCATGTACTAGAAAAGAAATAAAACCCATTGCAACTGAAAGCTTAAAAAGCAGGCTAGTTTTTAGAGCAGTAGAAACTAACATTGGCACTACACTTGTCTCTCTCCTATAATGGAAATTTCAAATGAAAGTCAAAACAAGAAAAAGAAACTACATTTCCTTTTTACCTCCTTTCTGCTTGGCAGTACATCTGTTTCCTCATCAGGGAAGCAGATTCAGACACTAGCAAGATCTGCAGCACTTGTCCTGACACCCTTAATTAACAAAATCTTTCCTCAAATAGTAGAATTATAGCCACTAACATTACTGTTCTCATCCATCCTACTCTGTGTGACAAAATGCAAAGGGAACAAACAATTCTGCAAGAGGAAAAAAAAACATAATACTTTGAATTTTCACTAATCTGTTTTCCTTCTTTTACATTGTTTAAAATGCTTAAAATGTTTTTGCTGATGGATTTTTGCTGATGGATTTTTGTTATGTTGTTGTTATAGAAGTATTGAAGAATAAAATATCTGTATTTTAAATCCTATACTGAACAAATAATATTGTCAAATAAGAGTCATATCAACACTTAAAATTTTGGGAAAATTATTTTCTCAAAATCAACACAACACAGGATCAGTATGACACTTTCTGATCTCCCATACTGGTAAATTAATCCCTAAACACACTTTCAGTTTATTGATATTCCACAACCTGAAGAGCATGAGAAAAAGCTAGAATTATATTTGAGCACCAATAGATGTAAAATGGATGTAAAAATATAAGTAGCACATTCTAAGAAGTTTAGGCTATAAATATACTTACCATAATGAGCAACTTCTGGTGACTCAACCATTTGCAGAATCATTTTTGTCACCAGTTCCTCAGGAATACTTTGCCCTTCACAAAGCAATTTTTGACACTAGGGTAAAATGCAAAACATAGTCTTTTATAGTAAGTGTTTGTTAAAAATGTGACAAAACTTACTAGAAGATTAGACCTTTACCTGAAGTCCATTTTCTGATCCTTGTTGAATATTCGTTTTAATTACTTCTGAGGCTAAGGAAGTATATCAAAGATAAGAAAAATAATTAATACCAAATATTTTCTAAACAGACTTGTACCTGCGGATGTATACGTACAGACACATACACAGGAGGATGCATGTGTGCTCCAAGCAACCAGACTATTTTGAATGAGAAGCCATTACACTTAGGGCCATTATTATACTTTGCCCATCCAGAACCTGGTGCCTTATGGCAAGGACTGGGTAAGTGTTTCTTCCTACAATTTAACCCTGTATATACTACACAAAAATGCACAACAGCAATTTTGCAGGGTTATTTGAACTACTTATTTAAATTCAATCAGTCTTACTGTCTTGTACTCCAGAGATGAGTATTTGAGTTCAATCACTCTTTAAATTTAAAAACCAAGATTTAGAAGAACTCTTTACACACACAAAATCACCTTCTTTAAGAAAAGTGACATCCATCAAATTCAAAGACTGCCCTATGTCTCTGTGGATAGTGACATCATATTAGAATGACCCTAGAAGTCTTTCACACTTCTGTATGAATTAAATAATCAGACATTTTATAAAAGTTTTCAAGAATGAATCTTATAGCTACATTTAAATTACTAATAAACCAGGCCAGGAAAAGGTCCTGAAGCCAGGTGACCCATGACTATATAGCCCTAATCTTCTCAAAACACAGTGGCTGTTTTCCAACTGCTCCTACTAGGTTGCACATCCTGCCTTTCATACTATGGATAGGTGTTCAGGAGAACAATATTTGCCATGGGCCAAAACCGAGACAGGGAGTGTACTAATTAACAATACAGCCAACTGAAAATCAGCAATCTGTGTGCACCCTGGCCCTGTTTTATTTATGAGTATTGACCAATTCACTGGATAAATTAATAGAAAGTATTGTATCATTAATAAGATTGCAAACACCTTTCCTATCCAATAATTTTCTGTTGGTTTATTTTTAACTCAGCACAGGACAGATGTTGATACTACGGAGCAAGTTCAGCAGAGGACACCAAAGCCATCAGAAGAATGAACAGCCTAGGAGGGGCCAAAAGAACTGACCTTGTCCAGCCTGGAGGAAACCAGACAGCTCTTACTGCTATCTAAAACTACTTATTGGGAGGTCACAAAGACACATCCATGGTCACCACAGAGCGCAGTTAGGACAGGAGGAAACAGACACCAATAGGAACATCATAAGTTCAAATAGGGTAAATAGGAAGCAACTTTTCATCAAGAAGGCAGTCAAACATTGCAAAGTGTTTCTCTGGGAGGAGGTGGAGTCTCCATCCTTGGAGATATTCCAGATTGAACTGAGCTGCCCTTTCTAGTCAACCCTGCTTTGAGAGGAATGTTTGACTCTGTCACCTCTGGAGGTCCTTTCTGAATGAAATTATTCCTGTTTATGTATGCCGAATTTACTTGTTTCTTCCTTTTTTGATGTAGAAAATGAAAAAAAATTTACTAGCATAAGTAACAGAAAGTGTGTACACATGTGTGCGTTCACTAGCTAAAAGNAATACTATGATATAAAAATTCTATATATACCTCAGTCAAAAAAACACTTCGTTAAAAGTGATTTTTACCATGTTACAATTCTTAATCTTCAAAAGTAAAGGTACTTCATTTGATAAATAACTGTTTCCTGGAGTCTATCCCCTTGTATTGGACACTGCACAAAAAGAAAGGAAAGAGCCTCCTATTTTTTCATGGTCTGCACCTGGAAAATGTCTGTACTCTTTGGAGTTGAATAAGTTGCCTCCATGTGAACAAAAAGGGTCATAGGAACCCCCTTACAGGATTGGGAATAGAATTTATGATTAAAAAACCAAAACACAGTGATTTTTCTAAGCCTTTCAATAACTGAAAGACCGTGAACAGTAATTTTATTTCTGGTAAATGATTACTTGGTCTTATCAGAAGTGTTTGCTGCGATCAGAAACATGTCCTTTGAATTACAGGGAACAGTGAGGGTATTCTAACCCAAAAGCTATTGTGGAGCCAAAGCAATGTTCCAAATATAGCCTGTGTTTACCTTCTATGAAAATGCAGTTCCATCTCTGTGCTAGTTTGCTAGCTAATGTTTTCTTTCCAGAACCCTTAAAATGAAAAATACACTTTTAAAAGAAAGACAGAACAAAACCAAACATATAAGACAATGAATAATATATTTTCACATGATAAAAACAATGAAAATCTACCACTGGGATTAGGGCCTCTGAGTTACGCATTGGGCAAACACAAAACACTCTTTTTAATATTGTCCTCTACTTCATATTGCCTAGCATTGCTAATGTGCTGCTACTTGTAGCTAATTATCTCCAAAGTCATTATACTGAGTTTGTTTCTGTGTAACTCTGTCTAAAACTCAGCTATGATTTGACCACAAATTCCTATGAGGAACTCCTTAGGACTAAGATGTATTATCTTCAGCCTCAATGCAAATTATGACGGAAAGCTACACAATCCTTTCTGAGTAGGATACATTGGGATAATATTTTTTTACTAAAACAACAAATGCTTAAAAACTGCCCTTGTTAGTCCACAAATCTGGTTAGATATTGACAAAATCTTTATTATTTACATGAATCCAGAGGAAAACCAACATAACTGAGAGCTACAAGGCTTCCAAGAGTGATTAACTGAATGGGATTTTGCAAAACCCATCATCTTCAACCCTTTGGATTGTGCCCTTTTTTTAGAAGGGCATATAAGAAGACCTGTTTTGAGAGTTTATTTGTCCTTGATAAATTTTGTGATAAAAAATAGCAAAACCCAACAAATAAATGACATTCTCAGTTAAGAGTGTATCAACAAACACTCCAGCCTATTCATACCTTATATCTTACAGGTGTGATTAGAATATATGTATTTGGCTTTGCTTTAATGACACTGTGTTTTTAATTTTAAAGATATATCTCAAATAGGATAGATACTCTGCACATCAGTCAGATATATAAAAAATATTACCATAAAAATAAACTATTTCATTCCCTGCTTTCCTAGTAAGGTCTGTACAATTTTAATACGTTGTTATATTGATGTCAATCATCTAATGAAGACACTGGTTGAGACTATGTGAAATTTTTGTACTGTCTTTCAATGAGCATTTTATGGTGGTTTGGTCTATGAAACATAAAGTTACCTTTGTCATGCAAGGTTAAAATTTTGATGTTCATTCAAAACTAGATGAGTTAGTTCACTGTAGTTTTCTGTTGAGCTGAGTGCACTCTTACAAGTGCATAAGACACATTATAAGGCAAACTTGTATCAAAAAAAAAAAGAAGTCTCTTCATCAAACTGAGGCAATAATATAAACTCACATTTGGGGTAAAAAAATAAATCTGACATGTTAAGGCTTACCAAACATCAAATTTTTCTAAGTTAAGGAGGCCACAAATGAGTTGAGAAAAATACAGACCTTGAATTATAGTTAAAAGGTAGTACAGATCCTTTTATCAGGACACCTTGGTGGATTTTGAATGTTTCCAAATATATAGGATAGAATTAAGATCTGTAATATCTCATTGCATGCCTGTAAGTCAGTACATTACCCTGAAGGCTATTTTACACCAATTTATGTCTTTAATATATCAAGTTTATTAAAAAATAAAACATTTTAATAGCATTGTTCTGGTTTTGGCTGGGGTAGAGTTAACTTTCTTCACAGTAGCTAATATTTTGGATTTGTGCTGAAAGGAAGTGTTGATAATACAGAGGTGTTTCTGTTAGTGCTGAGCAGGGCTTGAACAGAGCCAAGGCCTTTCCTGCTTTCCATACTGCTCTGCTGATGAGGAAAATGAGGGTGGATGGAAGCTGGGAGGGAACACAGCTGGGACAGATGACTCTGACTGACACACAAGGATATTCCAAAGCACAAGTCATGCTCAGCATATAAAGCTGGGAAAGAGAAGGAAAGGGAAGTACTTTTGGAGTGATATCACTTGTCTTCCCAAGTCACCACAAAACACGATGCAGCCCTTGTTCCTGGGGATGGCTGAACATCTGCCTGCCCCTAGGAAATGGTGAATCAATTCCTTGTTTTGATTTGCTCATGTGCATGGCTTTTGTCAACCCATGTATTTTATCCCTTTTACCTTTCTGATTCTCTGTCCCACCCCACCAGGGTGAGTGAGCGAGCAAAAGGCTGTGTGGGGTTTATTTGCTGGCTGGGGGTTAAACCACCACAAAAATAAAACCAATCCATTTTACCAATGTCAAAAGAGAAGAAACGTTTTGAGCAATGAATAACTTTTAAGTACAGTAATAACATTTTTAATCACAATTGACTGAAGGCAAAAACTGGTCTCATTTAATAAGACCTAAATTTTTACCATCCTCTGCAGGATTTGAAGAGTGGTAAAATCCAAAAAGCAGGTATTTGACTCTTTTGGTAGCACTGGTAAACTAATGTTTTGAAAGGAAAAGTAAAATTGTTAGCAGAATATCTGACAAAAACACATCTATCAGATATCTTACTGGCTTTCCAAAGACAATAAAGCAAGTGGGCTTGGACAACAGAAAACATCTTTCAGCTTCATCTTCATCAAAGATGTCTGTCAAGGGCTGAGCTTGTTTTTCCTCTTGTGAAGCCATGTGTTTTCTAAGGCTAGAAGGAAAAAAAGAATTTGTAATAAAGTACAGTAGTTACATGTGCGTACAATGACCTTAAAATGGAAGTGAATTACAAGGTAAATGGATTTGTAAAAGAGAAAGCTTTTACAAGAAGAAAAAGCATTTACAGAACACACCCAATGCACCCATCAAATGAGAGAAAATCCATTTATGAAAAAGAAAGCACTGTTGGAACAACCATGGATCACAAGCTGTTGATGACTTCTTCATGAGTCTCATATTGGCTGTTGCTCTTTTTTAGTTTTTTGTTGATTTTTCTTTCCTGCTCCAATTACCACACAATTGTGACTTCTCTCTGGTCCGTGAAATGGGCCATGGGCCTGCCAAGACCTTTGGTTTGGAAGGGCCCTGTCATGGCCAGTGGAACTACTTTCTGTGTCCACACAGGCAGGTACACAAATAAGGCTCTGCAGAATTAAATCACAGCTCTTGATCTCTTCCACCATCCTCTTCACAAATCCCAGCTCTTCCAGGAATGCAGGCAGTAGCAAGTCCAGTGCTGCACAACAAATTAAAACCTAAACAAATTACTAATTAAGATAAGTTGGAGGAAAATTTGCATGGACCTTTCAAACAAAAACGGAGGCCAAAACCTGAGGAGCTTGCTGAAGTTTGTTTGAAAAAGTCAAAACTAAACCCCACTGTCTTTAGAGGGCCACTTCAGAGTCATAGCCCCAGTAAAACCCACATGCAACCACCCAACCCAGCACAGCCCAACACAACCCCTGTCAGTTTTAAACTAAATTTAAAAATTCAACTAAAAAACTCTGCTTCAGCATGAGAACCTGAAAAAGTTTGTCTTGAAACATCAAACCCAAATGTTCAGACGCTCTTGCACTAAACATTTTAATATTAAAAAAAGCCACACATGGGAACCAACTCCCCCCATTGCCCCCACAGAAACTCACTGGCCGAGCTTTACCTGCCGTTCCCAGCACCCTCGCTCCCTCCCAGCCCTTCACAGGGGCCAATTTCCTAATTCACAAAATCCACCACAA
>WBNQ01019521.1:774-13932 GCA_013401375.1 Spizella passerina | reverse complement strand
CAAAATGTTTGCCAGGGATATTTTCTCTTTGACTCATGGAGAGTTAAAAGTAAGCTAAAAAGCTGTAGCAATATGAGCAGCTGCCAAATGCAAAGCTCATTTCAGGCTACTTATTTAATCCCCATATTGCAGTCATTAATGCAGCCGTAAAGGGCAGCACATATCTAAAGTGAATGCAGTCATGAAGGGCAGCAATACCTTGCATCAATTTGAAAACAAACAAAAAGTTGCCTGGTAAATGTAGGAGTTACATTGTCCTGGCCCACAGAGTTTTCCCCAAAAATGCTGGAATCACTAAAACTGGAAGCATGTATTTACTACATTAGTGTAATTTTTTTATTTTTAAACTTCAGGTCCACAGATTCCTGCCCACAAACAAAGGATGTCTCTGTAAAATGCCTACTAGAGAAAAAATTATCTGTCAGAGGCACTGCTGTTCATCACAGCAAGAGCAAGGCTAAATACCAGCTTGAGGAGCTTCTACTACTTGTTTGAGTTTTGTTTATGATTAACTTGATTTACTGTCTCACTAGTGTGAAGAAAAGGTGTTGCCTGCTCTTTCAGATATTTCCACTCTCTTGGGTTGCTCTATGAAACTACGTGAGTCAGCACAGTTTGTCAATCTAATCCTCATTCAGTGCCACAAGAGGTATCAGTAAATGGAAAACATGCTTAACTCAGGAGCTTGGAGACATTTTATGAGCAGTGCTGTACAAAAGGTCACACAGATGACCTGTTTGCTCCTCCCTTGAAATCTCAAAACTATCAGAAAAGCAAAATGCTGACAGTGGCTGAAGCCTTATTTGAAAAGGGAGTTGCATAGCAACTGCAAGGATAGAGGCACCATATTATAAGGAACTAGAATCACACTGGGAAAGTCACCTTTGCTCCCACTTCCTTAGGTAACTTTTCACCCAGCTGCAATTCAGCTGCTATAAACAACAGATAAAAAGTACCACAGGTCAGATTGCAGTCCTAGAATACAAGAGGGGAGAAACAAACACTTGATATGTGGCTACATAAGAAGTGGCTTTTCTTCTGCTATTGATATTATCTTTCTATATATTCAGAGACAGGAATCTCAACTATTTTGACAAAATATAGCTGGCAGGAGGATAGAAAAGTGGAGACTTTCTGCTTTTTATGCCTTCTCAAGACACTATAGCTGAGAGATCAATTCACAGATTCAATCATGATTTGCAAAATATTCACTAGTGTAAAACTACAGGGAGTAGTTTATTGTTACCAGTGAAAATTATTTGACCTGTAGTTATGAAGAAAATTTGGGAAAAAGGTTAATGGGTTGTATGCATCCCTCAAAGGCCACAGATTCTACCATGGTTTGGTGTCTATTTTGACTTTATGTCAATAGAATTGTGCATATGCTTCTGGGCATATGCCTGGAGGGTGCCCTTATCTAGAGTGCCTTTAACTTCCATGTCTTTAGGTCTGACAGTTGCTATGTACAGAAGAGCTTTAAATGATGTGTTTGTATATGGTGATTTTTTTACTAATACCAACAAAAGTTGGTAAGAGATTTAATATATTCTTATGTAAGATACTGTAAATTAATGATCACCTGCAGAAGGAGATTGTATGTGTACAGCCACATTATTTCAAATAACTTAAACTATTGTCACACTTCTGATGGAAACACACGACTCTGTTTACTGTGGAGATAAAACTGTACAGAAATACATTAGACATAAGTTCTAAAAATGCATCCATGCTTTATTTTCATCCAGTTAGCTAGATGCACAGCTTTACTAACCTTCTCAGATGCAACATCTTCAATGTCAGTTTAACAAGACTTGAGTCAGTTTAGCTAATGCAATCCCACAGCAACTTCTTCGATTTTGCTTGTTTCTTCTTCTAGAAGAAAGTGTCCCTGCTGGGTTTTGATAGTACAGAAACTTTGTTATTCATCTCTAAAAATGACTCAGGGTCAGTGTTGATTAATACATGTTAATTGTTCATGTGCTTCTGTTTTGCAGCTCTGCATTAACAACAGTCAAAACAAATCCTCCCTTGGGAATGACCAAAGATTCCTGCTTCAATAATGACTATTTAAAAGACACTGCTGTATTAATTCTAGAATAGCTGTATTCCTCCTTGAGCTTGGCTGTCAATAGCAGCTATGGGAGACATTTTACCTTCACATGGAATGTGAAGGTAATTTGTGAAAAAGAATGAAAGAAGCACAGAGCTCCAAAAAATTAAAGAAAGAAACAGACAAGTGAGCTGTTCTATCATCCTAGCTAGCATTCAAAGACAGAGGGACAGTGCTTTCCTTTCCAGTAATCTAACTATAGATGATCTGCTTCACACTTGAACTGAAAGTCTCTGTTTCTCTGGTTAGGAAAACAGACCATGAAGAGGAAGAAGATTTTATGTAATTTGCCCTATCCATACTGGATATTGAATCATACTTTATATTAATGGTTTACATCAACATGTTCAGAAAGTGTTTTACCTTGACAACAAGGTGAATTATTAATTCTGGCATTTTTCAGAAGTGCATTAACATATTTTAAGCCTGGACTGAAGGTTTCATTTCCCTCACATCCTCAATGAATGCTGCAAGGTCTCAGTGTATGCTGTAGGTGAGCCTAGAGGCACACAGAGAGTGAGAATTAAGCCTTTCATACTTCTAAGACACAGCCAAACTGTGCTGCCAGACTGAAAGTAATGGGTTTAGGCTGGATTAAAAACAAGGCTCTGCCTGCCCTCCAGACCAAGCAGTGTGTAGGTAGATCAGGAAAGCCATCATTCAGCAGCACCCTGTGGTTAATGTCAAAGAAGCAAATTACTCATGGATTCTTTTGCAGAAGGGCTTTGGCATGGGCTGTTGCAGGGCACTTGGTATCTATCAGCTGTGTGAGCTCAGACTGCCACCTGAACTGAAGGCTCCCAGCAGAATCAATCCATCTACCATCACTGTGGAGACAGAGGCATCATGTCAAAAGCGAGCTACCCTGGGTCCTGCTCTGGTACAGGCAATATAAATACAGGTAAAATCTTAGGTCAGGCACCTAAAAGTTAGTTACCTACCTAAAATTAAGGTAACTATTTTTTTTCATTTGTTAAAATTGGGCCCTTTGATTCACAGTAATTTGTTATTGTACCAATATCACTCAGCAACATTTGCTACTATCTCTGTGTGCAATTAAAGGCTCTCCATGTGCTATTAACAATAGAACAGACTTTTGTAGCCAGACCTCATACCAGGTGTGAAAAAAAATGTTTCCTTGTGTGAGTTTGACATTAATCTATCAGAAGGCTTGTTGGCTTTTGCTGTTGAGAACAACAAACTACCCACCTCTGTCTCTTATTACATTTTAAGACTAGAATTAAGGACTGTATATACAGACCAATTTTTTAACACCTAACCAAATCTTTCATACACAAAATAGTACTGAGATAAATAACTCTTTTTTCACTGTACCCTTCCACTCCTGTGGGAACCTACTGAACCTCAACCCAACAAAATGGCCCTAGTCAGCCAAATAATTTGCAGTTCATCTGCACAGGGGGGTGTGCTTTAAGTTTCCAAACAGAGGAGAATACTTAACATACTATAAATTCATGTGCTGTTTTCCTTTATATTAACCTGGCATGCAAAAAAAGCATAGAAGCAGCTCAAAGCAAGAACTCTGACTGGCCCAGCATGGGTCAAAACTAAGAACTTGCTGCAAAGGCAGATTCTACAATGGCAAGTATTTAAAGCATCTGCTCCTTTATGCCGAAAACACATTCCCCAGTAGCAAAATTACAGGCATTTTCTCATTCTGTGCTCTTCAGAAAATTCTTGCAGGTCTAATAATTCCAGTGATAGTGAACAAGCATTTGTACCCTACCTTGATGTAAAGACTAATTACAGCCCTGTGAGACTTGGCTTCTCAATGAAAGCAGAATTGAAAATTTGTTATGCTCTGCCCCAACACATCCCATAAATCTCTAGGCAATCTTGTTTCACATAGACAATGCTATTTAGAAATATGAATTAATTATCTTTTACAAAGATAATAAAATCATGAGATATATGGACTATGTAAATTATTCTTGTTTTTCTCACTTATCTTGTCTCGAGTTAGCTGCATTTATTATTATGTATCAGCTTACTGTCTCCTTCTAGATAGGCAAGACACAATTCTTAAATTGTTTAGGAAAATTTTATCAGACTATTGCAGGTACAAATCAACATTTTTCCCTGAAAAATTCAGAGCAACTTGCACTTTATTGTAACAAACTGAAACAATCAACAGACAAAATCCTCAACCTTTTTTCTTAGTTATTCTAGAAAATTTTAAAATTCTTCTACCACTCCCTAACAGGATTCTTTGCAATTGCTGTTGCAATTCAGGACCAGAATCAAAGACTGTTAAGACAATCTCAAATGTACAATATGNCTTGAGCTTGGCTGTCAATAGCAGCTATGGGAGACATTTTACCTTCACATGGAATGTGAAGGTAATTTGTGAAAAAGAATGAAAGAAGCACAGAGCTCCAAAAAATTAAAGAAAGAAACAGAAAAGTGAGCTGTTCTATCATCCTAGCTAGCATTCAAAGACAGAGGGACAGTGCTTTCCTTTCCAGTAATCTAACTATAGATGATCTGCTTCACACTTGAACTGAAAGTCTCTGTTTCTCTGGTTAGGAAAACAGACCATGAAGAGGAAGAAGATTTTATGTAATTTGCCCTATCCATACTGGATATTGAATCATACTTTATATTAATGGTTTACATCAACATGTTCAGAAAGTGTTTTACCTTGACAACAAGGTGAATTATTAATTCTGGCATTTTTCAGAAGTGCATTAACATATTTTAAGCCTGGACTGAAGGTTTCATTTCCCTCACATCCTCAATGAATGCTGCAAGGTCTCAGTGTATGCTGTAGGTGAGCCTAGAGGCACACAGAGAGTGAGAATTAAGCCTTTCATACTTCTAAGACACAGCCAAACTGTGCTGCCAGACTGAAAGTAATGGGTTTAGGCTGGATTAAAAACAAGGCTCTGCCTGCCCTCCAGACCAAGCAGTGTGTAGGTAGATCAGGAAAGCCATCATTCAGCAGCACCCTGTGGTTAATGTCAAAGAAGCAAATTACTCANATTTGCTACTATCTCTGTGTGCAATTAAAGGCTCTCCATGTGCTATTAACAATAGAACAGACTTTTGTAGCCAGACCTCATACCAGGTGTGAAAAAAAATGTTTCCTTGTGTGAGTTTGACATTAATCTATCAGAAGGCTTGTTGGCTTTTGCTGTTGAGAACAACAAACTACCCACCTCTGTCTCTTATTACATTTTAAGACTAGAATTAAGGACTGTATATACAGACCAATTTTTTAACACCTAACCAAATCTTTCATACACAAAATAGTACTGAGATAAATAACTCTTTTTTCACTGTACCCTTCCACTCCTGTGGGAACCTACTGAACCTCAACCCAACAAAATGGCCCTAGTCAGCCAAATAATTTGCAGTTCATCTGCACAGGGGGGTGTGCTTTAAGTTTCCAAACAGAGGAGAATACTTAACATACTATAAATTCATGTGCTGTTTTCCTTTATATTAACCTGGCATGCAAAAAAAGCATAGAAGCAGCTCAAAGCAAGAACTCTGACTGGCCCAGCATGGGTCAAAACTAAGAACTTGCTGCAAAGGCAGATTCTACAATGGCAAGTATTTAAAGCATCTGCTCCTTTATGCCGAAAACACATTCCCCAGTAGCAAAATTACAGGCATTTTCTCATTCTGTGCTCTTCAGAAAATTCTTGCAGGTCTAATAATTCCAGTGATAGTGAACAAGCATTTGTATCCTACCTTGATGTAAAGTCTAATTACAGCCCTGTGAGACTTGGCTTCTCAATGAAAGCAGAATTGAAAATTTGTTATGCTCTGCCCCAACACATCCCATAAATCTCTAGGCAATCTTGTTTCACATAGACAATGCTATTTAGAAATATGAATTAATTATCTTTTACAAAGATAATAAAATCATGAGATATATGGACTATGTAAATTATTCTTGTTTTTCTCACTTATCTTGTCTCGAGTTAGCTGCATTTATTATTATGTATCAGCTTACTGTCTCCTTCTAGATAGGCAAGACACAATTCTTAAATTGTTTAGGAAAATTTTATCAGACTATTGCAGGTACAAATCAACATTTTTCCCTGAAAAATTCAGAGCAACTTGCACTTTATTGTAACAAACTGAAACAATCAACAGACAAAATCTTCAACCTTTTTTCTTAGTTATTCTAGAAAATTTTAAAATTCTTCTACCACTCCCTAACAGGATTCTTTGCAATTGCTGTTGCAATTCAGGACCAGAATCAAAGACTGTTAAGACAATCTCAAATGTACAATATGCCTAAACTCTGTTACATAAAAGGGAAGGAGGGCTGAGTGGTCCCTAGCAAGAATCAGCTGCAGAAAGCCTGCAATGGGTGAGCTGGTAGATCACTGTCTTTAGTACTAACACCTCTGAAAACTCTTCTGTGTCTGCCTTGGATGAGCTCCAAAATCAATTCCCTTGTAGGTTAAGTAATGAGATGACCCAAGATTTGGTACACAATACATACTGTCTGAAGACAGCCAGAAGGAACAAATGTGCATGAAACATTGTTCTCTCTGTGGTTTCCCAAAAGAGAAGGTTAGTTTCCTACACTGTTCTTCCCAAATATTCAAATTCAGTTGGAGGCTGACCTCAAAGCACTGAGCTGTGCAGTATGGCATAGTTTGGGGTGAAAAGCTTCTGCTCTGGAATGGTGTTGGAAGGTCTCTATCCCAAAAAGCTCTTATTGAAATTGTATGAAATCCCCACCTTAGATCAGAGCCACACAGGCATAGGTAACCAGTTCAGAGTACCCCACTGTGAAAGGGGAGGAAAGAATAAATCTGTTTCATTTCCTCTGAAGCTTCTAAAAAGTAAAATAATAGAAGTAATGAAAAAACGCTGTCATGCTTTTTGGTTAGGGACATGTGCTCCTTGCCAGCAACCTCTGCGAGCATGGAACCATGTGCTCCTGCTACTGTTGTGTAGCTGCATAAGCAGAGATATATGAATATATGTAATGGACACTGAATGCCTTGGAGGTGGGAAAAAAAATACTTTCTAGGTATATGTGAAGAAGCTTTCTGCTTTTTGTCACTATTTGCTATTTGAATTTTACAAGAAGGATGACAGTAAACAGACTTGGAAAAATGCAATTATTCTTCTGAGACAAGCATTTCAACAAACTACTCTCCATTTTTATTAAACTACATATTCTCTCATGACAATATAATTAATTTGGTGATATTCAGTATTCACTCAGTGAACCATAAACAGAATAATATGCCTAAATTGTTTTTCCCAGGCAACTTTTCATTAAAAATCAATTACTTCTCATGAAATGTGAAAAATTATTCAGGCACTACCAACAAAGTGCATGCATGGTTACAATGAAAAATGTCTGCCCTTTAAAGTAGGCATTGTTCCCCTCAAACATCTACTCAAACAGGCATAAAAAGTCTCTTTAAGAACATGCAATTACAAGCCATAACACCGAGGTTCTGCTATTTGTTCTGGTAGTCCTTCACATCCATTTTTGAATTTGCAGAATCATGCAATTGTTAGGGTTGGAAGGGACCTCTGGTGATCATCTCATCCAACCCCTGAGCCAAGGCAGGGTCACCTAAGCAGGTGCCAAAGAATGTGTCCAGGTGGGGTTTGAATGTCTCCAGAGGGAGATTCCACAAGAGCCCCGGGCAGCTGTGCCACTGCTCTGCCACCCTCGAGTAAAGAAATTCTTTCTCACGTTGGGGTGAAACTTCTTGTGGTTCTATTTAAGGCCACTGCTCCTTGTCCTGTCGCTGGGCACTGATGTAAAGTCTGGCACCATCCTACTGGCACCGGCCGCATTAATTTGATAAATAATTTAAATCAATTTGTGCTCCCATCAAGGTATTAAAAACAGGGTCTTCAATCGCTCCGTTTCTGCCCGAGCACGTCACCCTTCACCTCACACTCTCCTTAGGGCGGCAGTGAGACCTGCCTGCAGCACTGCTTTGCCCTTCGGCGCCCTTCAGGAACAGGGAATAGCGGGCTGCACTCGTGTTGCACTTCCCTTTTCATAAGGCGGAGAACACGAGATCGGCGGCGATACTCGCTCCCCAGCCCATGGCCCGTTTCAAGCGGGCTCAGCCCCGAGGCCGCGGGCTCTTACTTCAGCTCGGTTCAGCTTCGTTCAGCTTGGTTCAGCCCCGCCCGGCCCCGGGGCGGCGCTCCGTGACGGACAGGCCGAGCCCGGCGAGCCGGGATGACGGAGGCGGAAGCGGCTCGGGGAGGATGTAGCGGCGCTGGCAGCGGCTGTGGCGCCGCGATCTCCTCGCCCCTGCAGCCGGCCGACCCCGCCATGGAGGTAACGCGGCGGGCTTGGGCAGAGGGGCCGCGGAGCCCTCGGGGTCAGCGCAGCTGGGGCGGGTGCGGAGGGGGCGGTGCGTGACCTTGGCATGGAGCACGGCGGAGCGGGGAAGGTGCGGACCGGCCCCTCCCACGCCGCGGGTTCCTGTCCCTTCCTGCGGTGACGGGCGGTGAAGCCCGTGGGGCACTGGGCGCCCTTGGCCGCCGCCTCGCAGCCCCCGCGGGTGGCGCAGCTGTGAGGGAGGCCGGGGGTAGGAAGGGGGCCCTGCTCTGCCGCTGTCCCTGCCCTGCGGAAATGGCAGCGCCGGTGCGGGCTGCAAGGGGCTCGTTCAGTGCCCCTCGTGCTTAGGAGGTGGGGACGTCGCCCTGTGGGCACGGGCTGGGGAGAGCGGGCAGCCCTGGCAGCGACACTCGAGTGACAGACACACGGCCAGGGCTTGGCGTGGTTACTGTGTGACAGCACCCACGGGCGAACAAGGGTTCCTTCTTCACTGAGGTGACACGATGTGTTAACAGGACCTCCGCTGTGAAACACCTACCAACGCAAACAAATAAAAGCACTGAGGCGTCTGTATCTAGTGTAGCTTTTATAAACACCAAGGCAAACGCAAAGGCAACATTGAGGAATTTTATGTTCACACATTAAATTAACTCTCCTGATAGTGTCTGTGCTGCTCGTGTGCCGCGTTCTAATAGAGGTTCAATGCCACTGTTGGTTGAAGCGATCACAAGTCAAAATGAGTTTTGATGTGACTTGGTACACTTAGGGTTGGTGATGTCTAATACTTGCACACTGCTCAGAAAATTGCTGTCCATGATGACCACTACTGCCACAGTTCACAGAAAAGGCTGGGATATTGCATTTATGCATTGATTAAGCTTTCTAAGAAGATGTTAAGCTATTGCAAAGGTAAGGGATAGATAGCAGTTAAAATACCAAGAACATCTTGAAATGTGGCATGGAAACCCCTTGGTGTAGGGCGTAAAGTAGGCTTGAAATAAAATCTAAAAAAAGAATGTGTATGTGTGTGTGTGTGTGTGTAAATATCTCAGCAAACTGTGGAAGCATCCAGAATTCAGAATGGTGGACTAGAAACCATGCAGGATTGTACTGGGCTTAAAAGCATACTTAGTAGCGGCTGGCTCACAGCTCAGATGCAACTAAAAGTTCAGGGTTTTTTGGTAGCTCATCTTCATAATTATTCTTCTAACTCAAGTGGGTGAAGCCCTCTACATGAGCTGCCTCTGGGTTCAGTTACCAGAACAGCAAAACTGGATGCATTGTTTTACACAGTGTGTGATTCTGCTTCTGTATGTATTAGCTTAAAGGAGTAAAAGTATTGTGAGAGGAAAATCTGTCTGACCTTGCTGTAGTATGGAGAGTGGTCAGCTGTCATTTTCTGAACAGTAGATGCAGTTTGTTATAATTCATTATGCTGTCCAAGTGCTAAAATATTAGGAGTGTAAGTGTTGACAAAGTTACATCCAAAGAAAATCTGAAACTTTATAGCTTTTTTTCCTAATGCTGTACAGCACATTTTTTCCTAATAAGTTTCTTTTTGCCATCTTGAAAAAAAAACCCCAAACATTTAGCGTATGTGACATGGATGATATAACTGCCTTTGTCCTTGGTCTGTACTTGAACTCATATTTCTAAAGGTGATGCTTTTTGTTATCTGTATCACCTGTTCTGTCCAAATTATTAGTGATTGTCCATTCTCACTCATAGTGCTCAGATCCAGTTTGGTTCTTCCTTAGTTTCTACCATAAGGGTTTTGATTTTTTGGCAAAATGAAGAAAGTAGCAGAATAAAAGTTAGGGTAGGTGTGTATACACACACACACACACACACACACACACACACACAAACATCTAGATATGTAAAAATGCAGATATTTATATATATACCTCTTCACTCTTATGCACATATGGTATGAAGAAAAAGTAGGGTAAAGGTGAAGGCTTGGAAATGCTATTCCTGATATTTTGGAAGTGTCTGTTCCCGTTTCCTTTGCAGCATTGTGGCTGCATACATTTCTTTGTGTTCCTGATTATACATAAGCATATCCCACCTAAACCACTGTAAAGCAACAGTCTCCCAGATTAGATCTGTGAAAGTTTACAGTAGGAGGCATTTTGCATTTATTTTACAGAGAGAGAGCCCAGAATTTGCAGAGCCTTTTCAGATATGTTTGTCATGCCAGCAATCCTAGTGAGGACTTGCATGTTTACAAAAAAGGAAGAGAAGGGTTATAGTTTGTCCAAATGAGCTCTGACTTTGCTGAATGTTTTGGAATATATTTGATAGGCTAACAGTTGTGGAGATAAACCAGTGTGTTTAAGAAGGAAACAAAAAAATATTAGGAGCTTATGTGGTTCAAAAGTTCTCAAGGTTTGATTGAACTGCAACTCCTCTACAAGTTTTTTTGGGTATTTTTTTGTTGTGTTGTTGTCGTTCTTTGAGGTTTTTGGGGTGGCTTGTTTGTTTGTTTATTTGTTTGATTGGTTTTTCTTTTGGTTTTTTTGTTGTTCTTGCTTTTTTTTTTTTAATGGCTCTTTTAAGAACAAGATAGTGAGTCATGCTTTTGAAACTGCTTGTAAATGAAATTAATTTGCAATACTATATGAGCTCTAGATGTCCATTCAGTAATGGAATCATAAAATCATGGTTTGGACCTGGGGAGCTCTCCATTCTGCTATTCTAATAATGACAGTAGATCTTTTTCCGCTATGTTTCTGACTCATCCTACAAATACATGTTGTTTTAAAAATTTTGGTTTGCTTTTTTTCTTGTGCTTTCACTATATTCAGTTCCTCTCTGTTTGGAGATCTTCAATTAGTTCTTTTGGTAGTCTTAACCAAAAAGTCTGTTACTGCAAATTGAACTTTTATTTTGTTGTAGGTTCAAGATGCTGGGCAGGAGATGGTGGCATCTTCTGGCACACCAGGATCAGGCAAATCAAAGGTAATCAGTCCTCACAAACCTAATTTACTTGGATAGCAGTAGTTGCAAGGGTTAGCATGCAAGCTGTGACTAATAGGAAGACAAAGATATTTTTAACATTTCTTCTAGACAGGAAAAATTAACTTATAAACATTAAGATAAAGTGTTTTGGAAACCATGAGGAAAAAAAGTTCACTTCCTTTTATATTTGATAAATTATTAATAGCATCCAGTTTTGGCAGCAGTCTTTTTCATAATGGACACAGACATCTTTGCATACAGTGGAAGTAAATTTAAACAATGATAATGTTAGGTCAGCATGCGCTTTTCATAATATTGTTCAAATTGTATTACTGAATTGTAATCCTTCCTAATTGAGTTTTCCTAACCAATGCTGCCCAATCGTGTGCTTCAGAATTGTTTCAGAAAAGTACAGAATGAGGAGTAGTTTCTGTTACTGTAATTGAAATAACAGAATTGGATAACAGAACATCAGTAACATGGACTGTTATTCTTCTTTGAAATGTTACACTTCTTGCAAATGTATGTTAAGAGTTTCTTGTCCTAAAATTCAGCTATTTGAAAGTCAGATGCTAAAATGCCTTGCTTCTATTTCCCTGTGGGTTAGAGGAAGCTGGTTTCTCTGATATATACTTTCTTTACAGCTGGACACATTGCCCAAAGAAGACCTCATCAAGTTTGCAAAAAAGCAAATGATGCTTATACAGAAAGTGAAGTCAAGATGTGCAGGTATCTTACTGGAAAGTGCAATTTCTGCCTTAATGCTTGGCACTACCTGACCTTTTCAAATATCACAGTGTGATTTTGATAGGTAGATTTAAATTCTAGGCAAAAATACTAGATTTTATTTTTCTTCAATTTTGCTATTTATAGTGGGAGGATAAGGACCTAAGTAATTTGATTAACAAAGACAAGAAAAGAAGCATTGCTTTTGTCAGGTATTAAATTCATTTTGGTCTGACAGTGTGGCATGATGGAACAGTGTAGCTTGTGGAAAAGTTGAAGAGGGATTTGTCATTGTCTCTTTCCCATATTGGTGCAAGTTGCTTGTCAGGAAGCAAATGGGAGGAGGAATGTCTGGTATTGTTTTTCCATAACTAGTAGGGTATAGTTTGTTGTAGAGTACAATGACTTCTTTAAGATAGATTCCTACTTCATATTTGATCATTTATTGCCTTAATAGGAAATTGTAAAATATACCAAACAAATTTTTATGCTTAACACATAAAGGTACCTGTAAATCTGTGCTCTCATGTGCTGTCCTTGTCCACTCTGCAGTCTCTTTTCCTCCAGTGGCCAATACTTGGACTGGTGTCACTTCCCCTTCTTTGGAATGACAGTTATGCTGACTGCTGGTAGCTGCCCTCTGAAACAATAAGGATACAGAATGGGCTGTACCAGGCTTTTCCTCAGTGTGGCTATTCTTAAGATCTTGTTCTTCTGCTTGCTGCCTATTTTTAGAGAAACAGTAGAAACTGAGTATCTTTCCTCTGGTTTAAATTGACCATGAAGTAGAAGGTAAGATGGATGATCTTCAGAAGAATTTCTATCTGTTGTCCCTCTATCCAAGCCAGGAAGTTTTGCTTCCTCAGGAAACCCTGCTTGGTGTCAGGACTGGAGAAGTGGTGCTGAATATTTGTTCTCTTTCTGTTAGTCCTGTCTATCACTGAGTAACAAACAAAAATTGGTGAAGTAAAAGACTTCTCTGTTTTGAATAGAAGTGTTGTCAGGCCGAGGATTTACTAAAATTTGCTACTGTGATGCAGCATCAATTCATACT
>WBNQ01019517.1:0-16928 GCA_013401375.1 Spizella passerina | reverse complement strand
AGAAAATATGACAGTGACACATGTGGTGTCTATTATGCAGGAGAAGTTAGCTTGAAAGGAAGATAAGACTTTGTAAGTATCTAAGCTTTTAGTGGTGAAGGTACTTCATTAATAGGACATAGAGTCAAAAAGTCAGTTACTTTGTCTTACTGAAAGTCAAACGTTTCAGCAAAGGGATCAGAGTTGCCCTCATTCCAATCTGATCACCTTTGATGTTCCTCCCAAGGGTCATGCTCTGGGTGCCTGTGCCATGTGTCCATCATCCCATAGACAGAAAGCACTATACTCTCTGCATCATGTACTAAAATATTAAAAAAAAATATTTTTTTTGGGAACACTTTTCCCACAGTCTAACACAAACACAAGGTAGCACAAGCTAATTTTTGTCAAAAGATTGGAGCCCTTGAAAAATGTTGGCATTCAAATGAAGGTGCTCTTTCAATGTTTTAATGATTTCCAGCCAAGACACAATGCTGATGGTTGTGCTGGTTTATCTCATGTGCAGTGGTGTAGCTGGAAGAAGCAGGCAGAAGATGACTCTTGGCTCCCAAATGAGGCCTCTCACTGCAATGTTCATGCAGTGAGTGACTGGTCTGCAAGGAAATACCCATAATTGACTCTACAGAAATGCTGTAAAAGAGAAAGGTATCATACTAGAGGCCTGTGCTTCTGTATAAATACACAAATTTGTGCTTGTGCAAAAATCTTAAAGTGGAAAATGGTCTTTAATCAATTAAGGAGGAGACCTGTATGTCAGGGAGAAGGAGAGGGGAGGGATTCTCCCTAATAGAGTCCACATTAGCTCTCTAATAAGGCTTGCCCCATCTTACTTAATGCCCCAGTCTAATTTCAGAGCTTTTAGTAATGAAAACTAGAAAATTGTTATAAGAGCAAGAGATTTAATTATAACTAAGGATTGCCAACATCCAAGTTGTTGCCTTAATAAGGCTTTGTGATGGATGATGCTACCACATGAAAACAGAAAGAAAGTTTGAATTATATTTAAGACAATAAGCTGAACATATTTAAGACAATAAGCTGAAGGAGTTAAAAGTATTTGGGATTACTTTAGAAGTGGTACCTTGCAATTGATTTGAAAACGCTTGCCAGTGTTCTAACAGGGATGCACAGTACAGCAGACAGTTCCTGATTTTCATTTTGCCCAATCTCCTTGTCAGAAATGCCCTTCTTTCTCATAGACAGTTGAGTCAGGAGGAAATACAGAGCACAAAAATATTTATCAAACATCTTTTATGCATTAAACTATTATTATTAATAAATTCAATTTACTATTTTCTTTAATGTTAGGTCTGATGGTCTGACCCATGAAGATCTACCTCCAGAGCTCATCCAGCTGCAAAGGGCTGCCACAGACAGCTCCAACCATGTACTTACCTTCTCTTTGTCCAGTCACAATTCCTCCATCCTCACACAGATGTTGGCAGTGCACAAGTCTTCTTCCCTGCACACAACCCCCCAGCAGTACACAGGAGAGGAGGACGGATTGCACACCAGGAAGCCCTGGAGGGGCTTATGCTTAAAAAGTCTCCTTTTTTTAAACCAAGCATTGCAAAGAAAGGGACAGCTTACTTAAAAAAGGTAGATCTGCTGACACTCTAAGAGAGTCCACCTCTAAAGCAGAGCTGGCCACCAGGAGTCCACCAGAAGGTTGCCAGGTGCTGTGAAACCCATGCAGCTCTGCAGAGCAGTCATGTAAGGAATAGTGTGTCCCATCTGCTTCTCCTTGTGCCCTTCCTATCCTGCATGGAACCAGAGGGCCCTTCAGTCACCATGGCTGCTCTCTGAGCAGCACCTTCCTTCTCCAGCACAGGAAGCAATCACTCTCCCTATGTAAAACCTATAATGATCTGCAGACACAACTTTTGCCAGAAGAAATATTTTCTCTTGTTAGCCCATTTGTGGCAGTTTAAAAGCCTTTGGGTATGCAAGGCCTTATGTAACCTTCTTTTTTTTTTAATCAACTTTCTCACTAGGTATATTAAAGGACATCACCTTCCCCAGCAAATTTCAACTTGCACAAGATGCTGTAACAAATTTCAGATTGTACAGATTGCATAGTGTATGTATACTTAACACAAACACACACACACTCAGGTATACAGATAATATATCAGGAGAGGTGTGCAGCAGATGCAGTATATATAATCTAACATTCATACATATGTATGCTATTTTAATTTAATTTTTATTGATCTACTCTGGGTCCAAGGCATGCTGGGAGAGGAGAGTGGTAGCAAATGCTTCTATAATGAAACTTCCTAAGCCACCCAGCATCAGCAGTGGTTCTCTGCTGTGCTTGCTCTGAACAGAGACAGTCCTTGCCCTTGAGGTCTTCCCCAAGGAAATGGGCTGGTGTTAAAGAAAAGCAATACATAATTCAGTAAGACAATCTGAAACTTCCATCCTTTTGAAAGGAGGTCTGGTTTGGTGTGAGGGATCCATTAGACCAGCTCAGGTGTCCCAAGGAATGCTATTGTGCCAATCTAACTCACTGCAGTAATTATGGTGTATGAGTTTGAATGGATCTTATTAAATCCTTAGTTCTCACTCCTTTGCTTGAGAGAAATTTTAGCTAGGATAAGAAAGGAATAATAGCTGCTTGACCCAAAATCTTTATCAGAGAAGAAACATTTGCAGTTTGATCTAAAAATCTCAAACGCTGTGTAATTTCAGAAGAAAAAGAAACAGTACTTGGCACTACACAATACATGAGATAAAAGCCTGCACATTGCCAAGAGGGCATGACATAAGAACTCTGCAAAAAATGAAGCAGTGGGAAAATTAATAGAGAGGAAATTATGAGCACCTTCTAAAAAGTTTTATTATAAACATACCTCTTAGCCCATGAAGAATTTCTTTTTCACTGCAATGTGGTTAGAGGTGAATCCAAGTAAACAGAACATTCAAAACTTAAGTGGAACACAATGGCATTTCATAGAAGTACAAATCAATGACACAGGCTGAAAATGTATCCTTTTTGTTTGGCAAAGATTTATGCAAGCCTAGTCAAATTGATGTGGTTCCTGGTGCACACATTTGAAGAACTAGCAGCAGGATAGAGCTATCCCTAGGATAGCAGTCTCGAATCTGAAGTGTAAATTAGACTCCAAATCAGGAGTGGCAATTGGTAACATTTGAATAAACACCAGCAGGCTGAGTGACTGATAATCCCACTGCCCATCCCTCGCTGGCCCATGCCTCCTCACTGAGGGTGAGTGACAAAACCAGGTACATCCTCTGAAGTGAAATAATTAAATGGGCTGAATCCTGCATGGCTGGGTGTTCAAAATGCAAATACTGCTGCTTTTTGAAATTCAGCAGAGAATTTATTAGCCTTTTATACAGATAATCAGATGCAGTGGGGGAGGGATGAATGGTAAAATTGAAGCAATACTGGCAACCCAGAAACTGTGGGACAAATGGGATTCGGTTGCTTCATTCCTGTTCTGGGATAAGACTATTTTAGCTGCTGCAGTTGGTTTAATTGCCTGGCCTTAGTTTTTTTTAAGTGGAGGAAAGCAAACCTGAAGCCTTGTGTTGGTCCCCTATTTTTTGCTTTCCTGCTTGCTCTGCAAAGAAAGGGAATGAAACAAAAGGGGAAGCTGACCACTCCTCCTCCAGCCTGGAGAGGTCTCCAGGCGCCCATCAAGGGGTGCTCTGCAGCAATGCCCTCCCCTACAGACCACCCTGAGGGGATAGAAGGGAAGAGAGAACAGAACCAGCCCTGGACACTTCTCCCATTTTTTCTGCAGATGTTTTACTTGGAGCCCAGTCTCAGACCCCAGCCTCTGGTGTCCTGTTCCTCTTCTTCAGCAAGGCTCTTGAGGAAACTCCCAGGAGACTGCAGTGGGCTTATCAAAATATGAGCTGAATGATCAGTAAAGCAAGTCATGTCACCCAGCCAAACCTTCCAACACTCACCTTTATTAGACATTGGTTTTGTTTACTTTTGACCTCTGAAGTTAAACTATTCAGGCTGAAGTCACCCATGCAATGGATTTCTTTATCTTCGGCTTAAATCAGTGACTTCTAAGAAAGTATATTGTTTTCCACTTATTCAGGAGAATTTTAAAGCAGGCAAAAGCTCTAATACCTTCCTACTAAATATGGCTTTAAATTAAGCAAAGGTCATGTCCTCTGCATGAGATATTTCCACTTGTTATTCCTGTGGAAAATATGTGGATGTATGACTGTGCAGTGGGCCTGGAGATGTCTAAGGAATGGGAAGCTGGAGGAGACCACCCAGGAGAGAACACTGAATAAGACAGGGGCCCCTGGGGAGAAAATAAATTGGTGATCATGTCATTAAAGATTGTAGCCATGATGCATGGAGGAAAGGGCAGATTTAAAGTTGCACAGATGGCATTAACTCTGACACTTGCTAGGTTTTTGCCTGCTTGAGTTAGTAGATTTAACAAGGTATTAAACATGCATATGTACATGTACAGTATTGTTTTCTGACAATGTGCCTTTGACCAGGTAAACCTGTTTGCAATTGACAATACCTTGACACAGAGTGCCAGTGATCCCTAAGACATAGCTGAGGAGAATGGAAAATTACAGTGTGAAGTGGGCTTTCAGTGTTACTGAGAAAGAAAATAATCTGTGTCACCAGAGGTGGGCTGCTGCTTTGGATCTTACTCTCTCTTCACAGTTTTCCTTACAGCTGTGTCCGATGGTGTTTACAGTGTATGTGTCAAAGTGGAGGGGAGAAAACTCTTTGCCAGAAGCCTCAAGAATGCACAACAAAACATTCTTCTTGGTTTGTCAGTTACTTGTTTTTCTTACTTCTGTAATCAGCTCTTTTACTCCTTCTTAACTTTAAATTTTATTTAGCTGACCTTGCCTGTACACAGATCCACAAATAGAACAAGCCAGTCTCCCCTCTCAAAGTGCAAGATTCAAAAATTAGTTTGTAATGGAAGATGCTTTCAATCTTTTTAAAAGAAATAGTAAATTGTGTTACAACAAGGACTATTAAACAATTTCCTGTACTGAGCTACAATAGATGTTTTCATCTGTACACCTCTTCTCATTGCTCACTATTATTCTTACTGCTTATATATCTTGATGGGTTTTAATATGCTTAAGATGCTTCTCCAGAGTATTTTCCTAGATTATCGTGAGCAGAGTTGTTATATGATTGGCCCTTTTGTGTTTTGAGCATCATATTACTTTATCAATTAAGATTTTCTGAGTAGTCCTATCTTGCTAAAATTTGCAAATCAAATAACTTTTAATTTAAAGGAGAATGATTTGATGGTAGTGTCTACTGAGTTTTAGCTAAAGTAAATCAAAACACACACAGCTGAAATTGTCTTGAAAGCAGAAAGGCAGTTCCACTGTGAATGTGTGGGGGTGGAGGTGATGAATTACACTGTGAAAGAAAATGAAAACCAGATGGCACTTGCCAAACACCAACACAGGGCAGTTATGCATAGTGGAGGCACAGCCACATAGCACTTGCTCAAACCTGTTACCTAGATCCTCACCAGGCTGCTGAGCAGAGTGAAGCCTGAGGTGTCTGGTGACATCGGGGTTTTGTGAGATGAAGACAAAGCAGCAGCTCGGGCTGAACGAGCCCAGGCTGCAGATAAGATGAGGGACAGGCACTTTGCCAGGACCTCCCCAGCACTGGTGACTTTGCCCAGAACTTCTGCACTGTTTGGAACCCCCGCCAGTGCCCGCAGGGCAGGGAGCTGCTGGCTGCTCTGATAACAGGGAATGAGGGGGGGTTCGAAGGCTGAGCCTGAACAGAGTGTTTTTTCCCTTATACAACAGCTCAGGCATCACTTTGGTGGCCACAAATAGTTTTAAACTCACAACTTCAGTTGCATTATGAATCTTAGCTTGGTGTAGGTGGAACTCAGATTTTATATAGGAGGAGATAAAACTTGTAGGAAAGGTTAAAACACTGACTGCAATGCAACCAGGAATGGAATTGTCACTGACAGCTACAACAAAAACAGGATTTTCCCCTATGCAAATAGATCACATATTTTGTTGTTGCTAATATGACCCCACTCATTAGGACCAGAGCAAACAGAAGATACAAGCTGGTGATGAGGGATTGACATCAGAATTGGGATGGTTCTGCTCCTCCAAAGCGTCCACAGTTTACTGACTGGGGAGTGCAGCTGTAAGTGAACAGAAGCTTTTTGCTCAGCAAGTTATTGCTTATTAAATGTTGTTGTTTGAATTTCTTTGCAACTTTAAAGTAGATTTTCCAATCAGCAGATGAGTCATTCCCCTAATCCTCTTTATTTTGGCAACAGACAAGTAAGAAAACTCAGCTGATATACACCTTGGCATATTGCCATTTTTGATTCAGTCTACTATCATAATTGTTTGTTGTTCTGCTTTGTTTCAGTGAAAATGATGGATTATAATAATTATTTTGCATATTTGTACTTCTTTTTTAGTCCTTAGATCTAGAAAGGGGTTTGGACCCATTTTCCTGCAAGAGAATCACAGCAGAAGCATGCCATTTTTATTTAGAGATACCTAGGTTAATTTCTATTATCAACATCTCTTATTAGCAACATTAAAGAGGAAAATCAATTCCCAAGAAAATCCTTATGGGCACTTTCCCATCAGTAAAAGGTTATGGCACTGCAGAGTTAAAGCCTCATCTCTGCATGACTGTTGTTGCTGGGTTTGTTCCAGTTAAAGTACCTTGTGAAATGGTCACATGAGTGCTTTATGATTGAATTCAGCAATTTATAGAAGATTCCCTTTGGCTAGAATTTTCCAGCCAGCAGCTGAGATGCAGTAACTGACAGCATGCCTGGAGCAAAGAAAGGAACAAATTTTAACTGGAGATCCTAACAGCTTGTGTAGGTACACGTTTTTAGGGGGTTCTGCCATGCTGTGGCACCATGCATGGAGCTCAAGGTGAAAATGTTTTGATCCATTAAAGTTGCAAAACTGACCCCTCCTTCAGCTCGGGTGAATGTTGCACGTCACAATATAGAAAGCTTCTCTGGGATGGTTTCCAGAGAAGATTTCTCATGCACCACATTGTGAAGGCAAGGATCCAATAGATCTGTTAGCTGTTTTTCTTGCAATTCCACCTGCAAGCTGACCTGAGACGTGCAGCTTCTGACCATAGCCCTGATTTACCTAATGCTCTCCATGGGAAAAAAAAAAAATTCTCTTTTCCCTGAACAGCTGGAGGAGGGTCTGAACTCCTGTATCTCAGGTTGAAAGGCTGGATGGCAAAGACTATGTCCACTCTATTAAAAATAACAAAGAAGAGGGTTTGGTCCCTACTCCTGAATGACATGGACTGTCTCACATCCACACAGCCCAGGACATATTCCTCTTGTAGCACTTCCACCCCATCCTCTCTGGATGTCCTCTGGCACCCTGTTGGTGTCCCTTCAGCAACAGAATTATGATTTAGAGGGCTGCGGAACGTCACCTTGTTTTCTTTTTATGAAAACATCTAGGGTTTGCTCTGCAACTCTGAACTTCAGGAACCTGTAAGTGGATGTTTTATTCACACAGTGTGGCACAAGGACATACCTCAATGATGGAGGGCCAGGTTCACTCATGGTGCCTTCTGACAAGAGTTGCTGAGAAAAGACTCTCCCCAGAAGCACTTCTGGACTCTCTCTTGGAAAACATTCATTGGAGTGGTCTGGTCAGCCCTTGAGCAAACTAAAAATTCAGCAGAGAAGAGTTGGGGACCAGCTCTCAGTCCCACCCCCTGCCCCACATTTGTTTAGCTGTACTAACATACCAGGAGTCAGCACCTTATTCCACCAAAACAGTACTACCAAATCACCAGAAAAGGAATTACATGAGTCAAATTCAACATTGCACGCACTCTTCTCCCTGCCAGGGAGCAAGCATTCCCATCAGATAGTTTAATCCAGATTAGAAATATATATATATAAATCTGGCAGAGAAGGAATCTTAAATGTCTCAAGTCAAACTGCCTCCTGGGACTTCTCCTGGGAAAGTCAGCTCATGCCCCACTCCCACTCAAGGTCCCATCCAGAATTATGGTTTCATCTTATGCAAAACACCCAAAGTTTTTTGGCAGAATATTTGAAAATTAATACTGCAGCACAATCATAAGAATTCCTCTCTTTTTAATGGGATTTTCTGCCTGGTTAATAAACAAATTGTCTTTCAAATGAAAGCTGTCTCTGAGTTTGTTCTCCTGCTGGATTCCAGCCCAGTTGACTAAGAAGGAAACTCCAAGAAGTTCTGTTCTCTATGACAATGATCATGCCATGAAGTGATGTGTAGTGGTTATTCATTTATTTATTTGCTTACTGACTTGCCATAGTTAATCTCTGTTGCATTGCTGCCTGCTGTCTCTCCCATTGGTTTAAAAGGAATGTTGCACCTTGGGTTGTTTATTTGCTCACAGTACTTTAGCCACCTAAATCTCTTGGTGGTGGTGTGTCCTGTCTTCTAGCCCTGGGGATTTTCTGTCATAATCATCCTTCACCTATCTTAGGGTTAACTCTGCAGTTCTTTTTCCCTAGAGAGGAGGGAATGGATAGACAAATTGAGACAACAATGAATGAAAGCAGCAGGGCTGCACACCCCAGCAGGGTAAAATGCTTGACTTAACCAGCATTGCTTTAGACAAACATAGTTTCTTCCCAGTTAGCTTACTGGTCACAATCTCTACAATTGCTGTGCTCTGTGAGTCACAGGCTTCTCAGACAAAGAGTTACACATTTTAATTTATCTGTGAGGCAACCAGCACAGCATCAGTGCTTCTGAACGTAGACAATAATTCATTCTGGCACTGAGCTGTGCTGCGTTAATATGAAAATGCAGGGCTGATTTTGTTTATTTGTTTTGTGTAAGGAGATTGATGCTAAATTTACACCTGCAAATCCAAAAAGATCATTGCAGTTTAAGATAATTGCATAGCTTAGCATAGTTGTAAAAGTGCAGTTGATTCTGGCACTGGGAGCCTGCCTTTGATGTGTCTCAGGTTCATCTCCTGGAATGGAGTGCCAGTTTGTCCCACAATCCATCATTTATTTATTTAAATCTAAAATAATCAAGATTGGTTCCCAAGGCCCTATGGAACTGCCATAATAAATTATGCAAAAATACTGTCAAGTTAAGCCTCAGCAGTTCAGCCAACTATCTACCTCCACTGTCAGCTGGAATGTATGTCTCTGCCTCCTCTGAAAACCCTCTTACATAAATGCCTTTTGCAATGTGCCTGGAAAGTCAGCAAATTTGGAATCTTTAAAAGAGCAGAGGAAAACTTTCCACAACCATCAAATATAACGCTTTGCAAGTGCTGTGCTTTTCCCAGTTACTGGGAACTTCTCAGGAAAGGCCATTTCTTGGTTTTGCAGACCCAGTCCACAGGTGACTTTACTGCGCACACAAAACTGAATGTGTCAGAGGATGAGACACTCTTAATCCAAACAGAGACAGTAAGGAAAACTGCAAGGGATGGCCACAGATACATTTCTGCTTTCCCAGGAAAGCACCACAAACTCCAAGGAGACTCTGAAGCACTGATCACAGCTCCTGAGATACCAGTATCTTATCTCTGCATTGGGTCTGTGTGGCAAGGTTTAGCTGGGGGTGCTACTCAGGTGGTGGCTGTGAGAAGCTGCCAGGCGCTTCCCATGCCCCACAGAGCCCATGCCAGCTGGCTCCAACACGGACCAACTGCTGGCCAAGGCCATCAGATTGTGCCTCTGGAACAACAGAGTTAAGAAAGGAAAATAAAACCACAGCAACTTCAGCTGGAGAGAGGAGTGAGGATATGGGAGAGAAACAGCCCTGTAGACACCAAGGTCAGTGGAGAAGGAGGGGCAGGAGGTGCTCCAGGTGCCAGAGCTGAGATTCCCCTGAGAGCTGTGAGGAAGACCATGGTGAGGTAGCTCTGGCCCTGCAGCCCACAGACATTCACAGTGGAGCAGCTATCCTCCTGCTGCCGATAGAGATGTGTGATGACATGTCTGTAACCCCCATTCCCTGTCTTCATGCACTGCTTGGGGTAAGAAGGCAGAGAGTTCAGGAGGGAAATTAAACCCAGGAAGAAGGGAGGGGTGGGGAGAAATTGTCATAAGACTTGGGTCTATTTCCCAATGTCCCACACAGATTAAATTGGCAATAAACTGAACTAATTTCCCCAAGTTGATCCTTTTTTGCCTGTGATAGTTCTTGGTATTGGTAAAATAATCGTCTTTATCTCAACCTTTTTTTTTTTTATATTTTCTCTCCCCTACCCAACTCAGTAGGAGAGTGACTGAGCAGTTTTGGTGGGCACCTGGCACCCAGCCAGGGTTAAGCCACCACATACTCCCAGATATGCAGTCTGGATTTCAGTTGTTGAGCTGCATGAGGCATGTTTGCCAGCATCTCACCCTGAGAGAGCCATCACGTGGATCACGTTGTCAGTGTTTCTGCCCAAGAGGGAAGGCTGTGTGTGTCTCATGAGACACATATTATGAAAACTGGCTAAGAGGAATGCTAGCAAAGGAAGAAGAAAATTATAAATAAAGTAGGCTTAAAATAGTGAAAATATTTAAACTATTATTTTTACTGTAGAAGCTCTAAACTCTCACTTTTTTTCCCTAAAGCCTATGTCCCTGGTATCTCCTGAATAACTTCCCAGTATATCTTATTTCTTCCTACTCTTGTCAGTACTGTGGCAAAAAGGTCAACTGTCACAAAATACCATTAAATTCCTTTAGCCTCCAAAATGCTTGGCTGCATCTAGCCTGCCTGTTGGCACTGCTCTTTGTTATGTAGTAACTCCTGTGCTCATGAATTGTCTGGAAAAATGCTTGTGGGCCCCATTTCAAAATCACACCAAGAACTTTTTTCAAAAATGCAACACAACTTTGGCAATTTCAGTTGCATGAAGCACCTTCTGTGCTCAACAGAGATCAACAGACCGTGTCCAGCCAAGGATGCTGCTCATCCAAAAAAGCTCTTGACTCAGGGGACTTGAGATTTGCAGCTGCATCTCAGCCTGTTGTCCATGTGCATCTTTGGTCTCCACAATGTCTGTGCCTTGGGATGGATTCTATGAAAAGTCCAGGTTGATTATAGGCCCACTACTAAGTGGAAATAAAGCACCTTTCTGAAACCTGGTTCCTAAACACAAACAAGGGAAGTGTAATGGAAGCTTGAGTGAATGGATGTTAGACTTTAGCTAGATCACTAAGTCCCATTTTTCCAGATCTCATCTCTTAGACCTTACAATACCAAATAGAGTGAAATACAAACACTTTCATTTATAGAGGTAAGTAAAAACACTTTCAATTATAAAGGAGTTACACTCTCTTTGAAAATCATCCCTAGCCAAGGCCACATCCCAAATGGGTTCTTTTTCAATGTTTCAGTAAAGAAGCAGCCTCATGGGAATGCTAAACACCCTGGGACCAATATTAAATATTGCATTATATTGGAAGGTCACTTACTTTGCTCAGTGTTTTCTGAATGAAAGACTATTTAGAATAGGGAAAAGTAAAAGGCTGTAGGATCACATGTAGACATCCTATTAACTGAGGCTGTATATTGAGCCTCAGTTTTTATATTTTTCAGTTTAATATTTTTCTAACATGGCATTGCTGAAGTCTCTAAAACAGCTCAGCTTTCAAAACTTGCAAGACCACTAAAAGATAAGGGAGCACAATCCAGGAACTGAAGTGGAAGAGTTGTAATTAGTTTTGATGCAATTACCAGGATGCATACTTAAATCATACATTTACATGCTGTATGCTGCCCCAAAGTTGTGTTTAAGCTTCTTTTCTTATTGAAAGGCAATGACTGGCCTGCCTTTTGCACAGGTGAATGCAATTTAGATATGTTCATAGGTAAAGCAGACACAGCAGCTGGAGCATTAATTAAACGTTTGCCTAACTACGTAAACAGACAGTGATATATCTTCATAGCATCTGGCAGTTTAACCATTCACTAGTCATCCTATAATTAGCATGCTGATGAATTTAATAGAATACTGCTCTAATGTAGTGCCAGATGGTCCCTCTGACTTACAAGGGGAATGACAATCTCTGTCATGTTTACTTCAAGGGTAGCAGAACAGCCAAAAAGATCCTTCATAGACTAAACACTGGTGATATAAGAGGTTACATTTGCTGCCCTCAGAAAGCTTTAAGTGTTGCTATATGAAGGAAGCACAGCTCAGGAACTTCACATGAAGAGTATGCTTGACTTCCCTTGTTATTTCTGCTATTTGGTAAAGACATTAGCTTGCTTGTTGTGTTTGCAGACGAACTTTGTGTAAGAGAAGTAAGCACCGAGCCCAAGGTGCTGTGGAACAGGAGGAGGTGGATGATATTGAGTAGTGCTCAGAGAGGTCGGCTCTTCAGCAAGGCCTGTGAGATGATCCCTGGCCACCTCAGTGGAGCTTTAAGTTAGTCCAAACATTACACAAATGAGTCTTTGCTGTAGCTCCATTCATTTGAGAAATTACATTTACAAAGCAACTAGTGAAATGGCAAGGATAATAAAATGAGGAATATCCATAGAAGAGAAACTAAAAGACAGAGATGGTGACATACTTGCTGTCAATAAGTAAAGACAATTATTATGTGGCCAGCAGAGAATTTCAATAATTTCAATAATTTCAGTATCATTCTGGAGTTTATAACAGACTTCAGTGGAATTAGTAGTCAGTACAGCAATCTTATCATCAAAGAATGTCTTTTAGCTAGGAACCTCTGGGAGAAGATACTGTGTGTGACAGATAAATCTCAGTGGTTCTTTCATTCTGAAGCTGGATGCAGCCTGCTAGGCCAAAGTCTCCTTCGCGACAACTATTGATCATGTTCCAGCTGAGCTCCAGCTAACATTCTGAACATTAAAACTTGCTGACTGGTTTTTACTCAGCCTTTCTGTACAATCCTCTTCTCTTAAACAACAAATTATACTGCCAAAATGTCAGTGAAGAGACTCTGTATAGACTTCTACCTCATCAGCATAAACAACATGCTCCACACTAATATCCTAAATTCCCTGCTGCAGAGAACAATTGCTTTTAACTTCAGGATCTTTCAAACCATTTCTAGAATGACAAAGATCTCAAACTACTTTTATGGGCTCCTGCAGTGATTCTGACCTAAAGGGCATTGCACAGCGAGGATTAGTGATCCACATAACAGTGACTCTGTGAAGGCACAAGGCCATGCTGTGATGTGCACCAACAGCATCACCTTCAGGCCTGTGCCATGCTGCACTTCTGCCTTGGTACAGGGCAGATTTGGTCGGGTGATGATAACAGTGGAGCAGCTCCCACTCCAAACCAGTGATTACACACCTGCCTGGCCTTGCCTTTATCTCACAGCAACCAAAAAGTTCTTATGTGAACGTCCTCTCTGTTTGACAGTAGAAATGATGAATGGAGTTGTTTTCTTGTAAGAAAATCCTACAAAAGCTTGAATGACCAGAACAGACCAACCCTTGCATCTGATGGGATCTGTAGGGCACGCTGCTACTTTCCAGTGCCACACAACACGGAGTTCCCAGCATCTAAAGGGAGACGTAAGTTTAACCATACACTTTTCCTTCTTTATGCCGTTAGCTTTTTTAAGTCTTATATTTAAATTACGCTTTACAGAATCCAGATGCCTTTCTTCCTGGGATCATAACCCCAGTGTGCAAACCCCGTGTGGCAGCCGGCAGGTTCCAGTTAGAAACGCCTCTCTGGAGAAAGGATCCTGAGGGAAAGGGGACCCGGGAGGGTGCGTGGGTGACTGCCCAGGCTGCAAGGCGACTCGCCCCCGTTGCTCCCGCGGCGCCCAGGGAGAGCAAGAAGGGGCTGTCTGGACGCGTTCCCTGGCCGAAGTGCTGGGTGTCCCAGCAGGGATGGGGCATGGGAAGGGAAAGCCGGGGGACGCTTGCCCTGCGTTTGCTCGGGTGTGAAGCGGGGCCGTCCCGCGCAGCCGGCGGGCAGCAAGCGGGGCGGCCCGGCCCGGCCCGGGCACCGCGGCGGCTCCGGGGCCGAGGAGGAGGCGCAGGGCTCCGGCCCTGGTGACGGCCGGGGCGAGGGCTGCCCGCACCCTCTCCTCCGGGAGGATGCTCCCGGCCCGCCACCGCCTCTGCCCCGGCCGGGTCGGTTCGGAGCGATCCCAGCCCGCTCGGTGTACGAGAGAGAGGGGCGGAGAAGGCGCTCACGGGCTCCGCTCCTGATACCCTGGGGATGGGGCGGGATACGCGACGGGTTATTGCGGTGCCAGGGTTGTTGCTGTGCCAGGGTTATGGCTGTGCCAGGGTTGTTGCGGTGCCAGGCGGCGGGGCAGGGGGAACCCCCGTGCGTGGAACTCCACCCCGCTACCCCCAGAATGAGCCGACAAAAAACGTGTTGGGTGCGGCTGGCACGGCCGTACGCAAGGATGTCATTGGACAGTGTCAAACGCTCTGCATGCACNTGTCTCCCTTTATAGGAGAATATATATGAACATATCTGAATTGCATTCACCTTTGGAAAAGCTGGGCCACTTTTTGTCACCTTCAAGCTAGTTTGTGATAACTTCCAAGATCCCAGAGCAGTTTGCATTTCCTATTTGAGCTCGTTGTGTAATGAGGGCAACCCACATACTCCAGGTAGCATTGATGGTGTGACGTACTGCAGGGACCTTTCCTTTAAACATCCAGCCCAGCACTGGTAGTCAGGGTGCCAGAAGAAGCTGTGCTTCAGTGCCAATCACTTCTGAGGCAGCTCAAGCCCCTTCATAGGCTGCAAGAATCTCTTCTGCAGTTGGCTCAGATCCTCTCTATCTGACTCCACAACCCAAGAGGTCATCCTCAAGTCTCTCCAGGTACCTTCTGCCAGAGGCTCCAGGCTGTGGTGTACAGCATTTAATTCACATCCTGTCCTGCCCGGCCCAAAGGCTATGTGAGTAATTTCTTGTTTGATCTCTTCAAAGGCTTGGTGTTGTTCAGGGCCACAATTTAAACAGCTTTTCCTCTGTGTCACAAGGTAGACAGGGCTTACAATCTGGTTGTATTCTAAGATGTGCATCCTCCAAAAACCCACGGCACCGAGGAAAACCTGTGTTTTTTTTCTTTATGGTCAGTGAAGACATGGCAGCTATCTTGTTAACCACCTCTGCAGGAATCTCTTGACAGTCATCTTGCCACTACGCTCCTAGGAGCTGAATTTCCTGGGCAGGTCCCTTGACCTTATTTTGTTTAATGACAAAAACAGCTTTCCAGAGAATCTGAATTATTTTTTTCTGAATTATTATTATGTTTCTCAGAAACATCTTCTTCTGTGTTGCCCTATACAATGAGCTTCACCCTTTTCAGTGCAGTCTGGATCAGTCTATAGAAAATGGTGGGACTGTGCTTCCACCTCTGATGCAGTCAATTCCAAGTGTACTGCACATCCCTCCAGATGACAGCAAACTGTCAAGAGTGGGCTCCCATTTTGCTGCCTTGCATGCCAGTTCATACTGAAGTTCCAGCCTGTCTGTCCCAGCAGCACTCCAGCCCATACTCTGCAGCAGGGCTAGCCCGAACTGCCCACAGGCATGGCCTCGCAGTCCTGGGGGGTTGGCAGCAGCCCTGTGGCATCATCTTTGTCGGACAGCTGGAGGAGGATAGCAATGGAGGATCCAGAGCCCCTCTCGGGCTTCTCCTGGCTGTGCCCTGCCTTCTACAGGAGCTCCTGCACTGCCTGAGCCTCCACCCAGGGGAGGTCCAGGGCAGCCCCAGCCTGGTGGGGTCTGTGCTGGGGGTGTCACAGCGGTGGGGGTGGGACGTGTGTGAGCACAGGGCGCTCCGGGTTCCTCAAGTGGGGATGGGGGAGCAGGGGGATCACCAACTCCTTTGGGGGCAGCAGGGCTGGCCGGGCACCGGCAGCTCCCGGTCCTCTGCTGCTGTCAAGAAGTTACTGTGGGTCTCGGTGTCACCGTCATGCCGGACACTATGCAGGGTCCCACGGGCAGCGGCCACCGCCGCTCCACCCTGCGGCTGAACACAAACGACACCGGCCCCGGCCCCAAGGTTCCCCCGGTCCCCTTGGCTGCCCCCACACTGCTGCCTGCCATCATTTTCCTCCACAGAGCTCCGTGCAATAAATATGCTGATACAAAGAAATGCGTTTTTAACATACAAAGACAGTGTATAACCTGGTTGGCCAGACTATAAGCAGATTGGTCAGTTGATGGTTGCAGTCTTGTTGAAAGCAGTGGTTGCAGTCCCATTGAGGTTCTCAGGTGGTACCAGATAAGCCAAAGATTTAGATATGCTCAGGTTCAGGTGGGAATTCTCAGTACCTCCCTCAGGGCGGGAAGTTTCACAATGGATGATGTAACACTGTGAGTCATATGTGAGACCCCCATATGAGGATATTTTGGGAGCCTTTTACACTCTTAAGTCGTTACAGTGGCCTATTCTGCTGGAGCCATTGAGTCTGTTTAGCCTGCTAGCAGAGACGACCTCTCAGGCTTGGTGTGAACATGCTGGTGCTCCCTGCAGAGGGAAGTAAACACAGCTGAGTCAGTGGTGGGAAAAAAAGAAACACTACTTGCTTCCTGGGGTTTGCTCCTTTTTCCCTACATTAATTAACACCCAGTTTGTTAATCTGAGGTTTCAGGTGGGCAGTGGGCAGCTACTGCACATGACCCATCATGAACAGTTCAGCAGAAATGACAGGGGAGTAAAATACAGTTTGATTACATCCACATAGTGCTAAGCTGGTGTCCTATTCCTGTAACTAGAACAGCTAACAATGTATTTATAAAAACACTTTTAACTATCCTTTATAAAAAGGGCCAGATTACATTCTGTTTGAGCTTTCCTCTCTCTAGTTTTCTTTCTGCATAACCTAATGACATCCTTAAACACTTCCTGAGTTGCCTGCCCCTTTTTGCAAAGGTGATGCAATATCTAATGTAAAGTAATTAATGCTTAGGCGGAAAATGTATAAAATAAAAATT
>WBNQ01019505.1:0-10719 GCA_013401375.1 Spizella passerina | reverse complement strand
CAGGGTGTGCTCTCCCCAGGCTGCCCCACATCCCTCTCACCATCCCAGAGTTTCCTTTGCTGTGCCCCAGCAGAATGGGAGCTCCAGGTGTGTCTGGGCCACACTCCATCAGTGCTGCCTCCCTGTACTTGCTCAGCATCATTCTTGTCCAAAATCTGCCCTGAAGGGTGGGATGGGCTTTGGGAGGGGTAGGGAGTGCTCAGCACAGAGAGGGAGGTGGCTGTAAGTCCTGACCTAATGCGAAAATCAGGGTTTGGGCCTGTTGGGTGGATGCAAGAGGAGAATTTCTCTCATCCCGAGGCACGTGCACAGCTGTGCTTCAATTCAGCATTGCAGGTTATTAAAGCAGGAATGAAGTATTATTAAAGCAGGAATGAAATAATCAAAAGCAGGTTGCTGTGGCTAAGAGGAGAGTTTTCATGTTTGTACTGCTTTTCTAGATATGCTGTATTTCCTTTCCATTCCGTGGCCACCAGAGGTGTTCAGACCCACTGTGATAATTACCACTTCCCTGATTGCCCTCGCTAAATGTTGCTGCTTGATAATTATAATTTTTAATTTATAATTTAGCTTATAATTTTATTATCACTCTAACAAGGGAAGATGGAGAAGTGTGGCAAAGTCTGACTGTGTGTGTGTGTGCATGTGCTTGCCTGTGTGTGGAGAGAGATTTTATTCCATTTTGCTGTCATGTCCCTGATGTGACACTTCAGAGCAGAGCCTGCTGGGCGCCTTCAGCTCCCACAATTTGATTTTTCAGAGGTGGTGGCTCCCTGAGGGTCTGAGTGGCTCCAGTGGAGCTGTGGCTGCTCAGCCCCTCTGTGAGGGCTGTCCCTGCTCATCCCAGCCCCACAGCACCCAGGGAAAGGCAGATTTTCCTCAGCACCTTGCAGTTCTGATAAGAAATTCAGGAATATCCCCTATCTCCTTTCCTTGTGCCACCACTCAGACACTCTGCAGGGCAATTCTCTGCTTTGCTTATCTCTCCATCTTCCCTGGATGCCCAGTGCTCTTTGTGGTGTTATGGCAGTGATCTCCTTACACTGCATATCTGCTCCTCGTGCTGCCTCTCCAACACTCCTGTAATGCCACATCTCCCTTGCTGTGATCTGCTCCAGGTGCTTCTAGTGCTGCATTCCTGTCACAGCTTCCAGAGACCCCACAACCCACAGCCTGAGCATTGCTGGGCTTCCATTCCTTGTCACACCTCACAGCCTGAGCATTGCTGTGCCTCTCCATGTCATACCTCACCACCTGAACATTGCTGTTCTTCCATTCCTTGTCACACCTCACAGCCTGAGCATTTCTGTTCCTCTCCATATCACACCCCACAGCCTGAGCATTGCTGGGCTTCCTTTCTATGTCACACCTCACAGCCTGAGCATTGCTGGGCTTCCATTCCATGTCACACCTCACCACCTGAACATTCCTGTTCTTCCTTTCCATGTCACACCCCACAGCCTGAGCATTGCTGTGCTCACCTACCCACAAAGATTCCCAACGCTCTGAATGGCAAAAATGATCTAAAGGAAGGAGGTGCAGCGCCAGAGTGAAGGTTACATCCTACTGCACCCAGCCAGGATCAGCGTGGCTTTTCAGGTCTGCCAGCCAAGCAGGGGCTGCAGCCACAGCATGGTTTGTAGTTCCCAATTTGCCTGGCAAATATCTTGAAGTTTCACGGTTCTGGCCATTGTGTTACAGGAAACCTGCGCTGGCAGCATATAAGAAAAGCTAGACATTGATATAATTCACTGAAAGGATTTTCCTGTCTATCAGACAGAGAATTAAATTACCTCGATGTAGGAAGCTGTTATATCTCCATTCAAACTATGGAAATAGCTCTCCACAGCTTAATTTGGCAAAGCATGCCCACAAGGACAAATTCCCCTGCAATGCCCTGAAACCAGGGGGATGTGCTGAGCTAAAACCAGCCCCGCTTTGAATTAATCACCCTGCAAACAACCTGGGTGAGCCTGCTCCTCAAAGTGCAGCTCAGGGTTTGTTTGTGCCACCCCTGGCATGGGAACTGGACCTTGCTGCACCTCCCAGAGCTCTGCTGTGGTTTTGGGTGTGTTGCCATCCTTTTAAAGCACAGAGAGGTGCAGTGTGAGCCCAGGGCTGCAGCAGGGGGAATGGCAGCTGCAGGGTGTGGGTCCCCAGTGTAAGATTGCTGCTTGCAGAGCTTCCCTTTAAAGCCTGAAGTTACAAAGCAGTTAAGAAAGAGGTGTCAGGGTGCTGGATGTGCTGGGGGTTTGTAAATATTTTTATCTGTGTCTGTATGTTGAGCCATGCTAGGAGGTGACTTGGAAAGTACTGATTTGGTGAGTGACAGATAATCCACTGTGGTGGATGTACTGTGATTTAGCTCCTCAGCAGACTTGTTACCAGGACTTTGCAAGCTCCTTTCCTGGAGAATTTGACATTCACTGTTATTAAGTCAAAAAAGCAGCACTTGCTCCAGATTGCAGCACTGACATCACACCTCCATTCCTCTGCTGAATCTTTATTCTTGGTTATCCTGGAACTCCTGCTCCAGGTAGACCTCTCTCTCTTTTTAATTTTGATTTTAATTTCGCTGTGTTTTTGTGGAAATTGGGCTCTGCGGTGGTATCTTAGCCCAGCATGCACCATGGATCAAGTCTTTGCAGTAAAAGAATGTGTTTGAAATGAACTGTAATTTTCAGTGAATGTCAATCTTACTGTGAACTACAGGAAGAATAGCTTGCTTTATTTTTTTCCCAGGAAGTTATTACCCGAGAATGGAAAGTTAATTTGCTTTTGGAGCTCACCTAGGATTCTTTTGTCATAGTGCATCCAGACTGTAAGGTTGGTAGGCAGAGGCATCCAGAAGAAACAGAGAGATCGTTTGCACAGTTCTGTGTCCACAGCAGAAAATCAGGCTGTGAATGGCACTGCTGGCCAGGAGAGTCCTGAAAAGAAGTTTAACAGTCCAGAAGTGTGTGGAGAGCAGCTCTTTGAGCCCCTTTCAAGTATTAGAAAGGTTAGAAGAATTGCTTTTGTGATTTCTGAGCGCTGCCACGTGACAGAGGCATTCAGCTCCTGCCCCTGACCAAGAATCATCTCCTGCTGCTCGTTAGAAAAGTCACTGCCTTGTGTCTGAAAAGCACTTTGAATCTGAAAAGCACTTTGTATCTGAAGAGAAAGATTGCCTGAAGGTAATAAAATATTCACTTCCAATCTACCGAGTTGGTGAAAGCTGATCTGGTCTTTGGTTATCAGCTGACAAACATAATTGCAGCTTATAAATCAAGTGTGGCCACTTGAGAATTTGGCAGCTCCTCTGGTTCAAGGTGTTTGCTAAAGTTGCTAACATTATGGTAATACAAGGAAAGTTACATAAAAGTCATTGATTTTGCTCTTAAATAAAAATAACGGCCAACTATAATTGGTTTTCCTTTTCTTCTCCTTGGGAAGAAATGGCATTTAAATGTGGAAGTGGAGCTGGAATGTGGAAAGAAGAAGTGAAAAATGGCATTTAAATGTGGAAGTGGAGCTGGAATGTGGAAAGAAGAAGTGAAAAATGGCATTTAAATGTGGAAGTGGAGCTGGAATAGGGAAAGAAGGAGTGAAAAATGGCAGTTAAATGTGGCAGGGGAGCCTGAGTTGGNCTGGAATGTGGAAAGAAGAAGTGAAAAATGGCATTTAAATGTGGAAGTGGAGCTGGAATGTGGAAAGAAGAAGTGAAAAATGGCATTTAAATGTGGAAGTGGAGCTGGAATAGGGAAAGAAGAAGTGAAAAATGGCATTTAAATGTGGAAGTGGAGCTTCAGTTGAACCTAGGGGAGCAGGGAACACATGGCCTGCACCTCACCATGGACAGGACAGGGATAAATGGAATACAGGGGCCAGTTTTGGGAAGGGAGTCTCTGGCAGAGCAGGGGAGAGGGGAGCAGTCCCTGTAGTTTGTATTGTGCTGGAAACAAGAGGCTCCAGCTGAGGCAGGAGCCTTGCTGACCTGGCATTTGGCTCTCCACAGAAAGGCAGAGCAATCTTGCACCAGAGCATTTATAATCTGAATAGGAATTGAATAGAGAAAATTATCTACTCTGCTCTCTGATTTTTCAGACAGGTAAACAGAAGAAAATTGAATTTAAGTGACTCATCCTGAGTTACATGGGGATTGTGTGGCGCAGCTGGGAATAAACCCAGATAATCTTTCTTTCAAAGAGTTGGCAGCATTACCCACCTCATTTTACAGTCAGGTCATTGAAGCCAGCCCAGTGCTTCTGCTGGCATTCAGAAATCTGTCTTGAGTGCATCCCAGATCTGTCTCTCTTTCCTGATCCAGAAACACTTCCAGAAATCCCTCACAGCTCCTCTCAAATTCCAATTTGAGCAATTCCAAGCAATTCCTCTCCTGTGCTCTCCCCAGGAGTGACACAGCCCCAGCAGATTTGTGCTCTGGCACTGTTTAACTGCTTGCTTTCCTCCTGAGGAGGTGAGAGAAGCCCCCAGCATTCCCAGGGAGAAAGGAAAGCTGAAGGGAATAAAGCTGCTCATCACTGTGTCCCACCAGCTCTTCCAAACGGGATCTGAAATCCTTACTGGTTTCTGTAACTGAATGGTTCCAAATGGGATCCGAAATCCTTGCTGGTTTCTGTAAGTGAATGGTTCCAAATGGGATCTGAAATCCTTGCTGGTTTCTGGAACTGAATGGTTCCAAACGGGATCTGAAATCCTTGCTGGTTTCTGGAACTCCTTGCATGTCTGCAAAAAACTGAATAGCACAATTAGGAAAGAAGTAATCAGTGTTCGTGTGAGGAGTGACTGGGCAGTGTGGCACTTTGCAGGGCGGATTTATGGGTCCTGTCTGTACAAATAAAGTACAAATGGAGCCAATTACTGCCATACTGGGAATCTGCCATAATATACAGAGTTTTTCAGCTCCTGGGAATTGGCCTCAGCCTCCTGCATGCTGGAGCTCCACTGAATTTCAGCAATTTTGGTCCATGCAGCTAATCGAGCTTGCCTCAGCCCGGGATTTAATCTGCAGTAAAGACTGGATTTAGAGCAAAGGCTTTCTCAAAGCAAAGTTCTTGTAGAGAGTTTGAGGTGATCAAAATTTTCCTTTGCCTACTTTTTGGTTCCTTAATCCCCAATTAATTTTTAGACCTAAACACACATGCAAGGTTTTCAAAGGACTTTCAAAGGGTGCTCTGAGTCACTGCAATCAGCTCTGAAGCACAAAATACCCCTCGGTTGACATTCTGAGATCATGAGCTGTGCTTATGTGTATTTCACTGTTCACATGGTAACAGAATCAAAAGAAAATCATAATGAAATACAATGGTTGGATTCAGAAATAGGTTACAAAAACATTCTTTTGAGCAGTCCTAACAATGGAGAAGAGATGAATTTACATTGGGCCAAATTTGTCGTTGCTGCAGTGCCAATTAACTCTCTGAAGCTGCGCCTTGGAATAACTCAATAATTAGGTAAAATTCTTTCAGTGAGACTTGTGCCACCCCCACCCTCCTTCCAATGCTAACCTGAAATTATTTGGCTGAGAAAAACGAGGAGCTGGTGTTTGCATTAACTCTTTGCATGCCTTCAATTTTAAAATCATTAAATATTTAGTGTAAATTTGCATTAGCAATTGATATTGAAGCTGGATTTATCAGCAAAGATGAGCCTCTGATGGTTTAAAACAGAAACAGCTTCTGTTAAGGATGAGAAGAAAGGGACTCTGCTGACTTAATTCTGTAGTCTGTAGTTCTAAGCTGTCCTTTGTCTTAAAAGGTAAGAAAAGAATTACCATGGAAACGTGCTATCTTCTCCTCATAGAAAAAAGAGTTTGACTTAATTACTATGAACCTGTACTATCTTATCTTAAAATAATATTCCAGGGCTTCTTCCCAAGCAGTGTATTTATATGTGACAGAAAGAACCCAGGAAAATGCTATCAGAAGGGAAAGCAGCATTTGTCTGTGTTTAAATCGTAGCTCTCACTCTGTAGCAAACATTTTTATTGCTGTTGTGAAATTCACACCTCTCAGGAGGAAACCTTCTTATAGAATCTGCTGCTTTCTCCCAGCTCCTATACGTGCATGTAGGCAACTGTGGCAAATCTCTTTTAACTGGCAACAATAAAGAACAGTAATTGCACACTTTAATTTAAAATTACAGGAGTGTTCCTTCCTTTTCTGGAGGGAAACCTCTTCTGTGGGCCACTTTCCAGAACTAAAAGCCTCATTGTCGGAGGAGGAGAGCGTGGTGTTGTGGGGATTTGGGGAGTTTATGGGATTTATGGGATTTATGGGGTTTGTGGTGGTGGGGATGGGGGCATGGCAGAGTTCTGAGAGCTCTCCCCACTCCCTGCTCCTGGAGTTCTCTCTGCTGGGCTCAGCTCACGAGCTCGGATGTGACCGTGTTCACAGGGGTTTTGGATTGGGGAAGAGACAAAGATCTGAGTCCACGTTTCAGAAGGCTGAGTCGTTATTTTATGTGATATATTACATTAAAACGATACTAAAAGAATAAAAGAAAACGTTTCATCTCAGAAGGCTGGCTAAGAACAGAATAGCAAAGAATGATAACAAAGGTTTGTGGATTGGGCTCTGTGTCCAACCCAGCTGGGCTGTGATTGGCCATTAATCAGAAACAACCACATGAGCCCAATCCCAGATGCACCTGTTGCATTCCACAGCAGCAGATAACCATTGTTTGCATTTTGTTCCTGAGGCCTCCCAGCTTCTCAGGAGGAAAAATCCTAAGGAAAAGATTGTTCATAAAAGGTGTCTGCGACACTTGGAACTGTTGGGAATTCGCCCTGGCAGGGCTGGAGCCCAGCTGGGAGCAGGGCTTGGTGCCAGGGCTGTGTCATGCCCTGAGTCACCTGTGAGTGCTGCTCCCTGTCCCTCCCTGCTCCTGGGCTGCAGCTGGGAGGGAGCTCAGATCCCCCTGGGACAGAGATCCAGCCAGCAGGGCTGGGCTCTCACAGCTCAGCTCATCCCAGAGCCTGGCAGCCCCAAAGCTGGGTGGGGTGGAAGAGCCTGAATGAGAGATGTGGGACTCCAAGGGCTCCTCAAAATGCAGTTTATTGTATACAAAATGCAGTTTACTGTGTACAAAATGCAGTTTATTGTATACAAAATGCAGTTTATTGTATACAAAATGCAGTTTATTCTGTCCAAGGTGTTACAGCAGCCCAGGGTCATGGGCAACAGAGCTGTGCCCACAGCTGTCAGCTCCAGCTGCAGGCAGGCCTGGACACCCTTGGGTTTTGGTTATAATGCATTTTATACTTGTCTTTTGGTTACAATGCATTATAGGCTTTTCTTTTGGTTACAATGCATTATATACTTTGGTTTTGGTTACAANGAACTGTGCTCTCTTTCTGCTTGGTAAAAACATTTTCTTGTTTGGGGTGGGTTTATCCTTTGCTCTAAGCCATAAAACCCCTTCTAACCAACACAGCCTTTGCCTCCTTGGTTATCCAGTGAGACTGGCTCAGCAATTCTTTTCTTCTATATCAAAACTTGCTTCCATCTCTATTCTTTCATCAGACTCTACATTTAAAAATCTTTCTGCCATGCACACACATCTGTGAGATTTTCTCATCAAACTTCCATCCTTCCCAACAGTGGGTGACCCTGTGAAACTGGGAGCCAAGCCCACACTGGGTGTGTGGAGCATCTCCCTCTTCCCTGAGTCCCACAGAGCTGCTCAGCCCCAAAATGCTCCTTCCCTCAAGGAGCTGGCCCCAGGCAGGGTGCAGCCTGCACCAGTGGGTGCTGCAGGAACAGGTTGTGCCATTATTTATCTCTGAAATAATCCTTGTTTTTCACATCACATCTGTGAGGCTCCCAGTCTCCTCCTGCAGACAGACTGCCAAGAATTCTGTCTGTGGGAGTTTGCAGCTCCCCAGAAAAAGGCAAACAGAGAAGTTTCAGTCTGAAGTAATTTATTTTAGTGGAAGAAAAGCATTAAAAACCAACAAAAACAAAGTTTCCATGAAAGGCCAAAGGAAATGCCTTTCCTGAAGTCCTCTGGAATAATTGTAGAACTGATTGGTTGATGTCTCTGCACCCCTGGAAATGTGTGAGATTTAATTGTTTCATGGCAGTTATTTTCAGAACATACATTTGTGGCAATCATAGATTTGTTCAGCTGCTCTAGGATAAGTGAAGTCCTGTTTCCATCAACACTTTTGGTGCCTTTGCATTATGACAGTAATCTAGAAGTTTCTCAGGATAACCTGCAATCTACCAATGTGCTTAACCTAAGATGATTTCAAGTGTCATTATCTCCTGGCTTAGCCTGGCCATGATTTCACCCTGTGTTTATAGAGGGACAGGAAGATGTAGACAGAGAGAGAATTTGGGGAAATTGGGTTGTATACAATGAAATAATTGTAGTATGGGTTCAAACAATGCAAAACATGAAACAGTGAATGTGCCCCACAGGGAACCTGCTCCCCTGTGCCCTTCTCTTCATGCCCCAGGAAAATTGCTGGACCCCTTTTACATCTGGGCATCAAAGCTTCAGAAGCTCCAACTTCACACGTGTTAATTCAGCTGCTTTTAATAATGCTCCTAACACACAAAGATCAGCTCCAACTTTACTGAGGGAAAACTGCATTTTCTGGTGTCTGCTAAGCCGTGTGTCATGAGTTGCTGTAATAACTACCAGGGATTAGGTTAATAGCATTACAGCTGGGAGTGTTCCTCGTGGCTTTGTGAGAGACCTGTTTACAATTTACAAGGTTGGAGTGATTAGCAGGGCAGATGCAGGCTCTGCTGGGTACAAAAGCTTCTGTTGGCTGGAAAGCACAGTGGATTCGTGTTTATGGGAGGAAAATACAGTATTTTACAGTAAAAAGTGTTGCTGGTGTGGAGAATCTTGGCCTCGTTAGGGAGCTATTCACAGATAGAAGAGATCCTTAAATGAGAAGGAAATAGGCGCTGATGGCACAGCACCAGGATATCCCAATTCCCTGGGATGGCAGTCTGCATCCCAGGAATCAGGGGGTGAGCTGGTTCTGGGAGCACCTGGGTGGAAAATCCCTGAGATCCCACGAGTCTGAGAGCCTGGCAGCCTCTGCAGGGTCTGGGGGTGTTTTTGGGACAGAACCTGAGGCCATCCTTCCCTCAGCCAGCCCCACACAGGAGCAATGCTGTGGTGCCTGATGGTGGTGCAGAACTTGTACAGATAATCTCAATTTCCACTGAGATTTATCATTTATCTGTACACCTGTACAGACACTGCTGTTCTGCTCTGGACATCCCCACACCTGCACTGGGGTCCCCCTCCATGGAATCCTTCATGGAATTCCTCCATGGAATCTTTCCTCCAGAGACTTCTTTCATGAAAATGGTGCTTTAGACACCACCATGCCATTCACTAAACTGTTACTAGTTGTCTGTTACTGCTGAAAATTCAGATTTTCTGATCTAAAACTGACTCCAATTCAATCGGAGGTTGGAACCAGGTGGTCTTTAGGATTCCTTCCAACCCAAGCCATTCTGTGATTCTCTGATTCTAGATGAGATTGTTGCATAGTTGACAAGCTGATGATACCAAACAGTGAATTCTGGTAGTTTTTATACCAATCTCCCTCCCTGAAGTTGCTGGCACTGGTGTCCATGGCCCTGCTAGCTGTGCCCAACAGCACCAGGGCCAGAGAATGCTGTCCTTCCCTTGGAGGGCTTTGTCAGATCTCATTTTTGGTGCTGAGGGGTTTGCAGAGATGGACATTTCCCCTCAGTGTCTATAAAATGGAGAATTACTGATTCATACTGACTGTTTTCAAAGCATGGCAAGCAGTGATCAGACTCTGACCACAATGGTGAAGAGCCCTGTGTCTCATTTCATTCCCTTGCTGCTGCATTTTTCTTAAAGATATCTTACTAGCTACAGCTTTCTATAGATAAACAGGCCCCGTGCTGGAGAATTTCACACTCAGAGTGAAGCCTGCAAAATTTGCATTTGTCAAATTTTACAATGAGGTGGAAAAATGCCGCTCTTTACCAGGAACAAACTTTGAGGCGTAATTGCTTGTAAGCAAAGCAGATATCAAATTTCTTTGGTCATGAGCTCAATCCCACTCTGGTTTTGCAGAGTGCAGCCCCCCAAAGATGTTTGATGGCATTTGCTGGGGGTTTGATGCCATCTGAAAATGTTGATGGTACATGATGTGACTAAGAGGATGGCAAAGCTCCTGAATCATCCTCACCAGCCTGTCTCCTCCCAGACTTCAGCATTTTAATGTCAGCCTGAAATGTTCCAGACACCAGGGCAGGTGTGCAGTGCTGCTCCCTCCAACCATCCTGCCCTGCACGCTGAGCATTTGTGAGATAAATTGGGTCCTTCTGAAGAAGTTTGGCCTAAAGAGTGTCCTGAATTTATCCCCCAAGGTAGCAGAGGACTGCAGGAGCTGGAAATTCAGCCCAGCTCTCCAGGAGGATTCCTGCCCCTGCTGCTGGAAGCTCCCATGCCAAATGGCAGCTGTGATTAGAAGCATGACAGGCAGTGACCCCGAGCTTGCTCTTGCAGCACAGGACTTTAAAAATGCTTCAGTGAACCTCAGAGGAAAATCAGATCACAGGAGAGGCTCCTGCAAATTTGCCTAGAGGAACTGAGCTGTTTGGTTTTGTTTTGTTTCTAATTCTCTGCAGAACGTTATTTCTTAGTGGAAAAGAAGAGATAAAGGCAGTGTTGTCCCAGGGAAAGGTGGCAGAGGCACAGGAGAGGCTGCTG
>WBNQ01019481.1:1412-12451 GCA_013401375.1 Spizella passerina | reverse complement strand
CAAAACACAGTGTACTTGCTGTAGCCACCACAAGGTGATGAATGGCACAGCAAACTGAGCAGGAAGAGGGCCACATTAGCAGCAGCTTCAAGAAACACCCAACATCGCCCCAAGAAACACTCATCCCCTGTTGCTATAGGACACGAAAGAACACAAGCTCACACCACTGTTCACAAGGTGAAGAAAAAAGGGAAGTTTATATTCTGACTCCAACATTTATAGTTTTCCAAAAGTGACAGTGGATTGGAGGGTGACAGTGCCACCTCTCCAATGACACTGGTCAAACCAACAGTCTATTAACTTTCTCTTCCTCCATAAAGGAATGCAAAACAATGACTTATTTACAGAAAGTGTGTGAGAAAGTTCACTACAAGAATGTCAACATCAGAAGACTTAGAAAATCTTAAAAAACCAGGGTGACAATCCCCACCTTGCAGCCTGCATGGGGCAGGTGGCAGTGGAGCCCCCAAGCTGCCATTCCCCTCATGTGGGGAGATTGGGAGTGACAACAGCCTTGTGACTGTAATTGAGGAGGCTCTTTAGATATTGTCCTGTTAGTAGGACCCCAGGGATCTCATTTTGTACTCCAGCTTGGCGCCCAGAGCAGCAAGATGAGAACTCCTTCTGAATAAAAATGCTGCTCCAGTACTCCTCAGTAGTTCCTCACCGGGCTTGACATTCTCATCTACTCACCGCCCCTGGCAAACTTCTCTCGTGGTGGCTCTTCATCTCCCAGCTCCACACAGGGAAATTAAAAATCCCTGTTATATTTTTCTTTAATCTAGTCCATGCTTCAGCTGCACTGGGGGCTGTCACCTGGCAAAGTCTACATGCAGGAGGGGTGCTCAGCTCACCTCTGCTGGTGAAACTCCCTCTCCAGCTGAGCTCCTTGAAGCACACAAATAAAGAGGGAGCAGAGGAAAAAAACAAAGGAACAGAGGATGAAGGTCTCAGCAGAGAAACGCTCTGATTGCCATTGCTAAAGGGCAGAACAGGGGGGAAGGCTTGGATGTTTGCAAAGGGCAAACACATCTGTCCCATGGAATGCTGTGGATTTGGAAGCAAGATGAAAAGGAACTGGGGTAAGCTGGGACACCTTGGCTGCTGCCACCCTCTTGCCACAGTCACACGGTGTCTCAGCTCCTTGCCTTGCTTCCCATATGGGTGCCAAGCACCCAAAATGCAAATATTTTTAAAGCCCAAACCTCAATCGAGTCCATGTTTGTGTACCCTAAGAAGGTTTTTCCTGGCAGGTCTGCAGGAGCAGTATCTGATGTGGTTTGATCATATATAAAAGTATTTCCACATGGTTTTCCTTGGATGATGCCTGTGTCACAATTGCCCACAGGATAAGACAATTTAATGGTTTTATGTGATTCAGACAATCACAAATCCACCAAAAAGGAACATATTTGACCCATAAAGGGTTTTTCTTCCACTGATTCTTTTTCCAAAAGGTTCTATCAAGAAGCACCCTATAACTATACACTGCTTAACATTTTCCCAACCCAAACTGTTGTTCACACATCCTGAGCGAAAATCAGTGCACAGTTTGCAAGCCTGGCAGAGGCTGAAAACCCCAGCACAGGCTAATCCATGAATATAGACTGAATGATAAGTTACTTCAGGGAAGAGTGGCTATATTTGGGTACTTTGCTCCCCCTCTATTATTCCCAGCCAGCTCTAGGTTCAGAGATGCTTCTGCCCTGCCTGATAAATTGAAGGACTTCACGGACATATTAACACAGCCAGACCGTAGTCAGTGAGCAGACAATTGATTATATGTCAGAAAGTCACACACTGGGCAATTTTGCTCCTAGGCTCTGCCTCCATTTCTCAAAATATACATTACAAAGTGAAGAAATCAAAAGTGAGAGATAAGAGTGTGCACGTTAGGAGGCTGCTTGGAACAGGTTTTGTCTGTCTCCCTGGTTTTGTGCAGCACTGTGTGGCTGGTTGGGATTCTGGAAGGAACAGAGTGGCTCAGTCCATGTCTCACACAATTAAGAGGTTTTTCTTCACGAAATATTGGATTGTCAAAGCACAACTTTTGACTCAAAACCAAGGCTTTCAGTGATATTCTCCTATTTTTCACCAAGTCTAAGCAAACAGCTTGTTCTTTTTCCCCCCCTCTTCCCTTTCAAATCATCATTTGTAAATGTTGAGGTTTTAGTTGAAAATGTTATCATTTATGTCAGAAATGTTGAAATCTTTCCCCAAGACCCTGTCACCATATGTCAGACTTCATTATTCAGAAAAGACACTCAGGTAAATCTTGTTCCCAAGTCACATTTTTCACTCTGTGTCACAGTGAAGCCAATGTTGCAACTTTTTGGGGGGCAGAAATTGCATTCTTAGCGAAGCAAAATATTTGAGTGTTGAATATCAAGGCTTTTCTTGTGAAAACTGCCTGAAATGAATCCTTGGTATCTGCATTTCAGTGAGGGCTGGGGGTCATGGTGGGTTTTGGTGTCTCTCTGTGTTACACATGAACAAACACGCAAGAGGTAACACCAGCTCAGGGGCTGGTCTGACAAGACCAAGCACTGAGGGGAAAGGGAAGCAGGGAGAGGTGGAGTGACTCAACCTAAATCACACCAAGGGCCAGGTCAGAGACAGGAGGGGAACTGGCACAGCCAGATTCCCAGTCTGGGGAAGGCAGGATCACTCTGATGGCTGCATCAAGGCAGGAGTGGAAAAGGGAGGATGCTTTGCTCAGGTGACCACTTTGTCTCCTGAGACTGGGAGGACGAGGCTGGCCTCTAACAGTGTTCCACTCTCCTCCTCCCTGCTCTGAGGGGTCTTTTGGACAGCCCTGATGGCTCATCCTCATCTCTGTCCTCGTGGCTTTCTTTTCTTGCAGCTGCCTTGGGCAGGAACCACTCTGAAGCCTGGAGCAGATTTGCCAGCAGGGCATAGCAGATCATGGCAGATCTTCCCCATAACAACCTGGGGAATGACTTGGCTTCCAAAATCAAGTGGCACATGCCCCATGGGACTGTGCAATCCCCCAGGAGCCCTGGGTAATGCTGCCTTGGGTTACTCCAGTAAGATTTGAACAGAAAATCTGCATTTTGGGGCTATTCAGCGTGGGACCCTCCCTTCCTCCTCAGCCTTCCCTGTTCCACAGAGCACACAAAAAAAGCTCTGGCCCATCTGCTCCAGGGGCCAGAGAGCACAACCTGCCTCCTGCACCTTCCCAGGAGGAACAAAAGGCTTTTTTCCCCCAGTCTGCAGCTGCTGAACACATCAAAGAGAGGGATCAATACCTATCGACCATCGCTGTTTCCTTCAAGTGTCCCCAGCCCCTGTGATTATGTATCTGCTCTCCTCTCCCTGTCTGCTTTACACATCAGGAATTCACCTCATTCCCCACAAAGAGAACTCCAAAATTGGATTTCTCAGAGCCAGTACTAATTCACAGCCCAAAACAATGGAAATGGGGACAATGTTTGTCTCTGTATCACAGTTACTGTGGAAATCCTGATTTTGTGGGCAGAAAATTATTGAGGTATTACATTAAAAAATGTTCCTCTGCTGCTGTTCTGCATGGAAACAAAATGCACAATACCAGCATGCAAAAGATCTCATTGCATCCCCACATGGGTAGATGGGGAAGGAAGAACTCTCTCCAGATGTGGGATATTTCCTGAATCTGTAACTCAACAGAAATCACTGGGAATCCCAGCCTCCACCCCATCCCTGTAAGCACCTGCCCTCCCTCTGCAGGCAGCTGGTTCAGAGACCTCAGGCAGCAAAATCCACCCCAAACAAACAACTGCTTTCCCACTGTTTCATTTCCCTGAACCCACTCACCCCAGGGTGAGCTGTGCACTAGTTCCTGCAGGGCAAGGGCTCAGAACACACAGCTGGGGACACGAGGGCAAGCAGGATTTTGGGGTTTGAGCTGATTTGCATTGGTTTCACCAAGACAAAATGACTCTGTAACCTTGCTGAGAACTCAGTCCCCGTGGCAAAGGGCCACAGAGGGCACATGCACATCTTTGCAGCCTGCAGCCCAAACCTGATGCCTGTTTGCTCTGAGTACCTGCCTGAAAATATTGTTTACCTACAAAAAAAATCCTTCCTCCATCTCCATGATCCCTACTGCTGAAAAACAAACAGGCAGTGCTGGCAAAGGATGGAGGGAAAAAGAAAAGGAAAGAGCAAAACTCCAAATCTGACACAGGTAGGGTTTCTTGGCCAGAGCAGAGCAGAAGCAGCCGTCCATGTCTCTGCCCTCCCTTTATTTGGCATAAAACAACTTTGGCAAGCAGCTGAGGAGATGCTGGGACCTGATACCCAGTGAGCTCCACAGCCCATCCAGTGCAAGCCCAGCACTGGCACTCACTGGAACTTGTTGTTCACCCCTGGGAGGCAGTGACCACCCAAAACCCTCTGGAATTTACCTTTTTCAGGTTTTCCCCTGGTGGGAAAGCACTTGGGCACCACAGAGGCGTGCAGGGAGTGAGCACCACATTGGGATGCTCATGCAGAGCAGGCAGCTGTGACCAGGGCACATCTTGACTGCATCTTTTGAGATAAAAGCCTGGATCCCCTCCTTGCCCTCATCCTCCTCCCCACCCCCAGTGTTTACTGCTCTCAGACTCTGATTTAGGTGGTTTACTGTGGCTTTCATCTAAGTGCATCAGGATTTTTAAATTAGTCACAGGTGACTCACAGGGTTACAAGAATAATGCTAAATTGCCAGACATACACAGCCCATATACTTTATTACCTCATTTTTGTATCTTCTTTATGGCCTGTGATAGCAATGACCTTATAGTCTGTGGCTGAAAAGCCAGTTAAACTTGTTCTCTGTCAAAACAGTAATTAAAAAATTCCTATAGGCTAGAAAGCAACTCTCCAGTATATTTCTCCTTCCAACGAGGCTCATGAATGAAGGTCTGTGAGCAACAGAAGACAATGTGCATAAATGTCCCTTCTGAGCACCTTATCAGCCAGGCAGCACTCATTCATCTACATTAATATTTTAAATAAATATGTATTAGGCTTAACAGCGTACAGAGCATGTCAGAGCCAGACACAGCAGTTTCCCTTTGGCCACTGAGAAAAATCTGGTCTGATTGAGAAGGAAGGGGAAAAAAAAAGGATAAATGCATTAAATATATTTAGCAAAACAGTTGGCATTTTTCTCGCTTTTAAATGAAGATTGCAATTTGATATCTCCTTTTTTTAAATCCTCTTCTTCTTCTAATTTTGCAGTTCAGTTGGAGGAAAAGAGAATAAAAAGGAAGGGAAAATACAGAATATGAGGAAAATTTTGAAGTTGAGGTCATGAAAGAGATAGGAATGAAAACAGAAAATTTGATAATTTGTTAAAGGTGAGTTACCAATTTTGGGACACCACCTCCAAAAAGCAGTGGATACAATTCTGATAATATTTCACCCCATTATTCTCCCTGCTCTGATATTATAGACATGATCCTTCTTCTTCCATCCCCTTACAAAAAACCCCAAACCCACAACTTGTCCCTTGGGAAGGTGGGTCACATCCAATTTTCCAGCCCACAGACCTCACTGGGTGTCAGGTGCTTTTATTACTGGTCAGGAACAAATTCCCAGAAGCCATAGAAATGCTGGATAAATCTCATCTTTTTCTCTTCCCTCCCCATTCAAATTCCTTTTGCTGGTGTCATTTACAGGTTACTAACCAAGTTGAAACATCCAAGCTGAAAGTCAAAAAGCAGCAAGGCATTCCAAGCCTGCTTCCCGTGCAATTTTTAAAGTGCTGCACTAAGGAAATGTTCAGGAGAGTGAAGCTTTGCCTTTTATATATCCCAGCAGACTTACACTTTCTAATAGACCCATCCAAATCAACAAAGAATTCCCCAGCTAGGGCCAAGAGTCGGCGAAAATGGCTTGGAGACAAGTCGAGCAGCCACAACTTTCCACTGGAAGTTAATGAACTTTAAAAAACATTTTGGAAAGTGATGTATGCACAGGGCTCCTCGGTGTATCACAGTTCATATAATGTGTTCCTGTCCCTGAGGGACACCCTGGCTGAGCTGTCAGCTGTGAGGTTGTTCTTCTGGAGCTTTTTCTTTATGTATGCAACCCTCTCTCTCTGTCTGTCTCCTTTTGTTTTGTGGGGGAGGCAAAAGGCAGCCAGCTCCCTCTTGGGTTTCAAGGAATTTGAAGGGCAAATGAACAGGGGGAAGGAGGCAAAATCCTTGGCTGAGTGAACAGAGAGTCAGGGTGCTGCCCTGGGTGTCACCAGTGGTGATGAGCATCCTGGGGATGTGGCTGCACACTCACCTGTGAGTGCCTACATCCCTGTGCCTACACATGGAACAGGAATTTCTGGCATTGAGGGAGCATTGCCTCATCCCAGTGACCTCCTGCATCACAGCCCAGTGAGTCATGAGCTGGGGCATGCACAGGGTGCCTGGGAAGCTGCCTGGAGGAAAAGGACCTGGGGCTGGTGAGAGCCAGCTGAGGATGAGCCAGCTGTGCCCAGGCGGCCAAGAAGGCCAATGGCACCTGGCATGTGCCAGAAATGATGTGGCCAGCAGGGAAGGGATTCTGCCCCTCTGCTTGGCACTGCTGAGGGCACAGCTTGAGTGCTGTGTTTGGTTTTGGGTCCCTCACTGCCAGGAGGACATTGAGGGGCTGGAGCGAGTCCAGAGAAGGGAACAGAGCTGGGGAAGGGTCTGGAGCACCAGGAGCAGCTGAAGGAACTGGGAGGGGCTCAGCCTGGAAAAAAGAATGCTCAGGGGGGACCTTCTCACTCTCTAAAACACCCTGACAGGAGGATGCAACCAGGTGGGGGTTTGGACAGCCAGGTGAGGATTGGGACAGCCAGGTGGGGATTTGGGCAGCCAGGTGGGGATCTGGCCCTTCTCCAGGGCAACAAGTGACAGGAGCAGAAGAAATGGCTTTGAGTTGCACCAGGGGAGGTTTAGATTGGGTATCAGGAATGATTTCTGCAAGGAAAGAGTGGTCAGGCATTGAACAGGCTGCTCAGGGAAGAGGTCAAATCACTGTCCCTGAAAGTGTTCACAAGGCACATGGATGTGACACTTGGGGACAGGGTTTAGTGGAGAACATGGCAGCACTGAGGTAACAACCAGAGTCAATGATCTTAGAGGTTTTCAAGGCTTTATTACTCTGTGATTTTGTGGTTTGTCCTTCAGAAACCCAAAGATCCCCATACAGGACTCCTTCCTGGGACATTTCAGGATGGCCTGAAGCTCCTCAGGTTTGTTTTACTTCTTTTCATGTCTGGCAGGGTTTTCTGGACCACAGTGAGGAAAATGGGGGGTCACAGACAGAGCCTCACTGGTCCACGAGGCCAGCACTGCTCCAGCTCCATCCTTAAAAAGGTCTCCTCAAAGATGAGCAACAGCCTAAGCTCAAAAACTCATCTGGAGGGAAGTCAGTCCAACATCTCTCTCCAGGCCTGTGGCCTGTTGTCTCCAGCCTTTGGAATCTTAGGTCTAGTTTAGGGGTGAATTTATTTGATTTCCAAATATGATTATCATCTCTGGGTGTCTCTCTGAACTCTTCTCCTCATTTGATTTCCCAGCATGACTGGACTCAGCACATCTCTCTCCCAGGACTGTATTTCCCCTGTCCCAGCTGTTATTACCTACCTTTTTAGCTGCTCTGAAGATTATCCTCTCTTTTTTTTCCTTTACCCCATGGAATTACCAGAGTGAGAGCTCATCTTGAGAGGTTATCAGGATGACCCTAAAGTCGTTCCTCAAGACTCTGCTTTCAAACACTGAGCTGGGTCTCCTGTAAGCACAGCCTTGCATTCTTCACTCCCACAGGGATTCCCTTCAATTTAGCTGGACTAAAAGCATCCTGCTGAACCATGACCAGCTAAGTACACAATCCATATCTCTGAGTAACCCATATCTCCCTCATTCTCTAGCCTGTGAATTTCTGTGTCATCTGTAATGCCATAAAGTGTTCCTTACCCCTGTATGTTCTGTATCACTGCAAAATGACCTCTACAAAGCTTTAACCAGGTGGAGCAAGACCAATCTCTGGGGGAACCAGCTCAAAATTGCCCTGCTCTTTGGAGCCATGGCATTAATGGCTTTCAAAATGCAGCAGAGAACTGGTCCACCTGACTGTTGACCCCTTGATACTGCAAAATGTATGTCGCAGACATCTTTTATGAAAAATCCTTTCCTCAGGATTTTTCCTCCTGAGAAGCTGAGAGGCCTCAGGAACAACATGTAAACATTGATTATCTGCTGCTGTGGAATGCAACAGGTGCATCTGTGATTGGCCCATGTTGGTTGTTTCTAATTAATGGCCAATCACAGTCAGCTGNCAAAATATCATCAGCTGTCATGGGTGATACGCACTGAAGGGTTTTCATCAGCCATTTATATATTTATGCTATGGTTTAACCCTGGCTAGCAGCTCTGCTCCATACAGCCATTCCCTCCCTCCAAGTGGGATGGGGGAGAGAGTCAGAAGGATAACAGTGGCAAAACTCATGGGTTGAGACAATGACAGTGTAGTATTTAAAGCAAAAGTGAAATAAGGAGTAAATTCACAACTTCCCACTGGCAAGCAGGTAGCCAAGCCCAGTAAATCAGTGTTTCATCATGGGACTTGGTAAGACAAATGGCACAACCCTGAATGTCCTCCTGTCCTCCTCCTTCCCAGGTTTCTATGCCAAACATGGCACTGCATGCTCTGGAATGCCACTGGGTCAGCTCTGCTGTCCATGTCCCCTCCCAGCACCTTGTGCACCCCCAGTGGGGTAGCCAAGGAGCAGAATAGGCCTGGAGGCTGTGAGAGCCCTGCTCAGCAATCACAAAAACCTTGGTGTGCTATCAACACCATTTTCATCACAAAGCAAAACACGTGACTGCAAAAAAAATAAAAAATTAACTCTTTTCCAGCCCAAACCAGCTTACTTCCCCCAGCCCAGCCAAGGATCATGACACACCAGCAGGCTGTCCCCAGCCTGCCCTGACTCACCCTGTCTGAGAGGCATTCCAAAGCTCCCCCCAGCTCCCAAGGAAGCTCTGCCAATATCTGGCAGGCAAACAGCAAAGTGAAACCAATAGGGGGAATTGAAGAAGATTATGGCTACAGGTCATTTGTTTACACAGCTTTGCTGCTGACCTGATCAGGGAAAGTTAATATAAGCTTGCAGTTTGGGAAACAAGAAAATGTTCCCATGTTCAAGGGTTGCAGGAGTCAGAGCCTGTGAAAATGGACACGTTGGAGGAATGTCCAGGACAGGGATATTTCAGCTTTCCAGCCTTAACCATTTTATGCAAGGTCAGAATATAATCCCTGAGCAAGGCTCCAGCAGCAAACCAGACCCTGCTTGGGGTATTCTGCTTCAAGGGAGTTCTCAATAAGGAAAAAATTCCTTTTTTTTTATTCTCTTAGCAGGCCTGTGCAAATATGAGACATTATTTAGACATAAGCATTTTAATTAAAACCTCTATCCATCCTCCTACTGCATTCACTGTTACCACTGCACTCACAACATTCTCCACCTCTCCAGAATGATCACATCCTACTGTGTTTTTTCAGAAGTTCACATGAAATCTGCTGTCACAAATATTTTTCTGAATATGAAACATCTGGAATTCTGGACAAATTAAAGCAGAGCTATGGAACATTCCTTGTACAACACACTGTGCAGTGATCCAACAATCCAGGACTTGTCTGTCTCTGAAAGTCACTGGGGAAAATGCAGGGATGTGATGTCTGAAAGCTCATCAGTGACTCAAAGAAGATAAACAAGGACCAGGTGTCCGTGGTCTCCACCAGTACAGGAATTAGAGCCCAACAAGCAAAACTAACAGGCAGATGTCTTAAACAAACACGAGGATGTGGCTCATTAACCCACGCACAGTTGGGCTGGGGAGCTCCTTGCTGCAGGATGCTATGGGTGCTACAGAGGCACAAGGGAAAAAGGAATTCCTCAGAAAGAAATTAGGCAAGTTCTACAAAATAATCCATCAGTTACTGGAGCTGAAGACACTGCCTCAGAAAGACTCCATACAACATACTGCTAAAGCCTTCATGTGTCCAATGGAGATATTATAATTTTATTTTCCTATTTTTCAGCTTTTTCCTCTGTCTTGTTTCCAGCTCTTTTCATCTAGATGGGCTAATCCAGCAGTCCTTAAGCATTTTTGGCCTATTTTACTGTTTGAATTTAATTTCCCAGCAGGATTTTGGTACTCTTAGTGAAAGAAATTTTGCCATTACCAAGAGATTAGAAGAAAAATCTACCTAGCAGGCTAAGAAATCTCCATGGAGAGAGAGAAGGAATGATATTCCTATTGTTTTCATGAACTCGTATGCCAGGGGGCACGAGCTGCTGCATAAGGCTGGAGAGATTTTACAAACTAGACACATTCCTCAAAGTCTGTCAAGAGACCTGAAACACAAGGCTGCAGACACAACTCTGTGGGTAAGGAAGGTGCAAAACCACCTCTCACCAGATATCAGGGAGGTGAAAGAGCCACTTCAGAGTTCCTTTCTTTCTCCTTTCTTCCCTGGGCGTCTGCAGGGGACAATGAAAACAAAGATGCTGCACTGGTGGACCCCAGGTCAGACATTTCAGCCTGCCCTGCTCCTCAGCCTGGAAGAAGATGCCCCCAAAGGGTTAAGAGTTGTTAGTGAGCAGTGATGCTGTTTTGGTGCCATATGGTCCTCATCATCTCCCTGTTACCAAGGCAGCTGCAGCAGAGGCACCTGCACACTCAGCTCCTCCTGCTGCAAGTGCCCAGGGACAAACCTGAGCCCACCTGCCTGCAGGAAACACAGCACCAGGCATCCAGGGGGCAAATGTTCAGCCATCACCCCACTGCCACGCCAGGGAAATCATTGCTGTCACCAGAAATTGGCTGCAACTCTTCTTAGTGCTAATAAAGGTTTGTTACCCTCCTCTTGAGCTGTTCTTCTAGTCCCCAGGACCACAGAATGTTGGATAAAGTTTCCCTTTGTGTGTTTAAGTGAGGCCTGTGAGCAACCAAATCCTCAAAGATGAGGAACCTTGACATTTTGGGTAGCACCACTGTCTCTGT
>WBNQ01019480.1:0-12745 GCA_013401375.1 Spizella passerina | reverse complement strand
CCAGCACACAGCAAAACCCAGCAGTGACAGGGCTGCAGAGCCCACTGTGGGCTGGGTTGTCTGGTGGTGTCATTTTTCACAGGTCTGTACCTTGTACCTCCTCTCTTAAGTCTGTACCAGTGTGAATATTCTGTAGCAAATGTACAATGAACGCTTCTCTTCTAGATTCTTAAGTAGTTTGGATCTGTGAGTTACTCTTGTGCTATAGTAAATTCTACATGAAGCTTTTGTTGAATTATTTAACTTAAGCTATAGATTAAGTGCTGTTAAGTGCTGTTAAACCTGTTGGTTTAGTTCAGAGCTAAGTTTAGTAAGAGAGACCACTCTGAACCTTGTGACTCCACAGGAGGATCTTCCTTACTCTTTTATCCTTACCCTTCTCCATCCCCAGTCTTCACACAGGCTGATTTCAATTTTAGATTAATTGATTTTATATTTTAGTTTGCTTTTTCTCTGTGTGCTTTAATCCTTTGTAAAGTAGTAGAGTGAACCCTACTAATAAATTTTGTCATGCTTTCACTTTTATATTACACCTGCTTTGCCAACACCTTTGCCAGTGATTCTTTGAGCGACCCAAAACGCTCAGCCATGAGAGTTGTGTGTAACAATTCACAGCCTCACTCCTGTGGTGATTCTCCCAGAAGACAGCTGACTTTCAAAAATACAGTTGGTTTCCCTGCCTTTCACATGGGCAAGCTAAGGACAAGAGTAGCTCAACACTCTTGTGAAGCCCTTTGGAAATACAAATGTCACTATTGCTCAGCTGCTGCCACTCCCTAATCCTCCCTCTGGCATACTCTGCTTTCTACTAAATACACAACATGCACAACAAGCCAAGTCTCTATTCTCGTTGGAGCTGTGCACTAATAGAAGCAGCTGCCTGCCCAACTGCCTGCTTTGATCAGGCCAGAGCAATGGTAGAGGAGTTTTGGGTTTTGAAACATCAAGCAGATCTCGAAACACTCGCTCGCACCTTACTCACAGCAACCGAGGCACACGGGCAGCCTTAAAAAACCAAACTGCAGATGTCAGAGCACAAACTTGCCTCTCCCCAGGCAGCTGCTGGAGGCTCCACGGGTGGGTAGAACTTTGGCAAGTCCCAGGCCACCTCGTTCATGAACCACTTGAAGCTTTTGCAGTTGAGGTTGTTGCGAAGCTCCTTCTGCGCGGCGACGTCGCCCGCTGAGAGGTGCCGGTACTCGGGTCTGCGCTGGTAAATGTACTCTGCATACTCATCCATCCACACCTCAGCCACCCTCTTCAGGTTCTGGGGGGGAGAGTGACAGGGGAAACCACCTGAGAGAGCTGCACAAGCCACCATTAGCATTCAGAGCAGCTCGCGTGTTTTTGCTCAGAAAGGATTTTCATTCACGTCCACTCTTTCTCTCCAGCTTCAGGACAAAGATTATTTTTATTACTCTGTAGTTCCAAGGGACTTTTAGAAAGATATTTTCAGTTGAGGTCAAAACAGAATCCTGGCACTTGGCCATTATATCTAGTTCCTTGTGGCTAAGAAAAACAACATTAATCAAAAGTTGTTTTTCTTTCCTTTTTTCTGTAAGGAAACTAGTCAGAGCATGATGCTGGTAAATACCACAGGACATTCAAAGGTCTCTGACAAAAAGCTGCTTTCTTAAATCCTTCTTATTGCATCTTTTATATCCATCTAGGAATGGGATTTGAAGTACTCCCTTCTGAAAAGCTCTAGTTCACAATACTCTTTCTTAGCACTATTTTTCCATTTTCTTGGGTAAAACTCTTGAGATACCCCAGGAATACAGAGCTTTCAGGTGACGACCCTTCAGAATAGAAGCAAAGGGTTTTACCTTGTGCCAGCAGCCCATTTCATGTATTACTGTAAAGCTTAATCCCCTGTGCACCTCCAAGACAGCAACAAACACCACCCACTCACGACAACCTGCTTGTCACAGTGCCCTTGAGAGTGCTGGAGCTTGGGCTGCTCTCTGGCAACATCAGGCAATTCTTGGTGCCCCTTGGCAATGTGCCACGTGCAGCTGTGACTCCTCACCTGAAGCTGCTCAGTCCAACAGTGATCATTTACTGCCAAAAAAGTTAGGAAGCTCAGAGTGAGCAGTGTGCTGATCCTGCCCCCAGTGCAACCCGTACACAACAGGAGCAGGTGTTTACCTCAAGGTGTCTGTCAAGATGCCAAGAAACAGCCTTTCCTACCTCTCTGCTGTCTCCTTCCAGCACTGTGGGAGCTCACAAGAGCCAAATACTTGAAATCAAAATACTGAGAATCAAAAGAAGTACAGCTCCCTCCTGAAGAGATGGCACAGACAGGAGAGTGCTCTGTAGCTCTGACAGGTCAATGCTGGGCTGAGGAATAAATCCAGATCTATAACTGGGGTGATGCCATTGTAACACTGTGAAAGCTTTAAGATTTCAGAACAGCAGGGCACCTCTCTGAGGTTTTTAGTTTTGCAGCCTTCCTGCTCCTAGGATGTTTTTCTCCCACCAGAGGGCAATGCAATCCCTCCTCAATTTGAAAATTAGCTAGAGAAACCCAGTGCAGGATAGAAGAAAGCTCTTTCTTCTTTGGGCTACACTAGATGAAGAAATAAGATGGCACGGAACATTCCACTGTGAAAAATTACAGCTTGCCCATTCAGTGGTCTGTGATGCTTGAAGCTGAGAGGTCTTTCAATCACCAAAACCAATCACCACGCTGAAGCCTGCTGCTCTTAGAGAGAGCACAGCTATAAAATGACTCAAGTTATTATACAAATAAAGCCATATCTTGTTTTTATAACCAGAGCTGATCACAAAGTCCCTGCCCAGCAGTGGCTGATGTCTGGAGCATGGCAGCTGTTCACACACACATCTGCAGCTCCCTGGGCTCTCTTCCCTTTGTGCTCCACATCCACCACTGCAAAACTGCTCAGCTTGCACTGTACGAGTGCAAATTACAGACAAAACTCCTAAATTTGCCACTGATTGTGGGGTGAGAGCAGACAGCAGCACAGTCACCCTGCAGCCAGACTCCTGCTGTGGGCAATGCCACTGCCACTTACTCTTGCCAGGCTGACTCCTGTGGGAACCTTGTATGGAACATATTTCCTGTAGATATGACCAACTCTAGAGCAAGGGATGTCCTCCATGCGACCTCCACACATCCATACCTGTGGAACAGCAGAGAAACACATTCAGTCTTGGCTTTATGGAGGAAAATGAAAAAGGCTTCCAAGTAATAAAAAAACTTAACCCAGATTTTTACATTAAAGTACATTCTTCCCACATCCCCTCCCCTCCCTGCCTTAGTCCCAAATCCTATAACAACCTGCTTAGAGCCATTCAGCAAGCTTTGATTTAGCAAAGTGCTCTCAAGCCTTCTATACAGCAAAGAACAGGGAAAAAAAACCCCAAGCAATGAGAAAACAGCACACACCTAGCTTTAAACTGATATATGTTATTACAGCAATAGTAACCACAATAGTTAAACTGGGCTCCCATAAAACCCCTGGGTGTGGGTTGTGTAACAAGGCTGTAAAAGGGAGGCCATCTCCCCAGTACAGGTGGTCATGTGTTATGCAAAAGGCTCCAGGGAATTCATGAGCCTGTTCAAGTGCCAGAAATCAGAGGAAACTGCTACTTTTTCCTGTGGTTATCACTGCTCTTTTATGGTTTCATTGCTGACATTCATTCATTGCTTTTGCAGCCTTACAATTAAGTGGAAATCTCTGCCTGGTGAACACATAAATAGCTTCAAAAAAGCCCTCAGGAAGTCACTAGCACACACTGCTAAGTTGGAGATGACTACCTTGATGCTTGGTTAATGTCTAGAGCGGGCCCAAAAGCTTCCTTCCCCATCTGGGAAGATTTCACTTTGTGCCAGCACTCTGCAACAACTTTCTTTTATTCTTTATAGCGTGGATGTAGTAATTTTGTCCAAGTGAAACAAAAGGAGATGTTTTCTAAACCAGACAATCTACCTCATTAGGTTTAAGAAATATTTCTGTGTTTCTTAGAAATATCCAATCAATACTTAAAGAAAAAGCACCCTTTAGATTGCCAAAAAAATGACTTTCTGAACTCCTGAAGGGAGGGACTGCCTTTGCCCTTCTGTCTGTCCCCAGATCCCATGGGAGTGCCCCAAAGGCTGTGGATTTTGGTGCAGTGCTCTTGGTTTCCCTGTTCACTGGGGCTAATTTGAGCCACCAGAGTTCACTGTACAATGAGCTTAGTCAACAGCTTCACACAGAGCAGGCAATTCCATTAATATTCTACAGCAACAATATTAAATACTTAGCTTGGAAGAGAAATATTTGGCCAAGGCTGCTGCATAATTATTAGCTCTGACACTAAAGTCCTCTGGAGTTTCAGCTCTGTCTGCTGGCCCTAATAATTACAGTCATTTGCTGACTGCATATAACCTAATGGAGGTTGGTTGCTCTCAGTTAGAGAAATATTTTTCATGGGCAACTTCTAAAGTTCAAGGTACTTAATTACATGTCGTTATGGTGAGAGAGACAAGAAGAAAGTTGACAAACACTCCTAGAGAATTTAATTCCTTTTGTCCCTGCTGTGTCCTGAGAGGCTGGTGCAGAAGAGATGAAAAAGAAACTAGCACTCAGCTTCTGTGAAGTTTCTTATGGAATTAGAAATGCTTTTTATTCTGCAGTGACTGTGCTTTTGGCTGCAAAGGGCCAGAGTGTGATTTCACTGCTGGGAAATTAACTGGCTGAGAAAACAAGAATTTGGACATGGTTTGTGTTTCTAGGACAGAAATGGTTTGTGCAGGGCTGTAAGAGCTGCAGCAGACCTGGGAACCATAAAAACCCTCAGGAGCAGCAGCAGAAGCCCAGAGCTGAGTTGCACAGACACACACACTCCTCAACACCCTGCACTGCACCCTGCAGCAAGAAGCCTGAGGGGTTCACAGCAGCTGCATTCTGGTGTAACACAAGCCTGGCTGCAAACACAGCCTGTTCTCCTTGCTGCCTGCCCACAGGATGCCTCACCTGCCCTGTCTCTAAGGAAGGCTTTCAGCCAGGCCACCACAAATGCAGTTTTCTGGAACATGATGTCCCTGTGTAAGCTGAGCAGCAGAGCCCTGCAGCTGGTACAGCTGGAGAGGAGAGAGCTGTGCTTGTGCTGCACAGCTGGAGAGGCAGCAGGAGTGGGAAGCTGGACAGAACTGATGGGCCAGCAGCTCCAAGCTGGCACAAGACTCCAGGCAGAGATGACAACATCACAGGAACACATGCAATGGGATCAGAAAAGCTCCTTAACTGAGTTGCTTAATAAGTAAAACCTAACATCAGTTTGACTTACTCTTTTCTTGCTCATGCTTTTAAAATGCTGCAATGGAGGCAATGGAAGGCTTCCTAATCCCTACCAGCAGAGCTCAGTGACCCTTTCAAGGTATTTTGCCACCTCTGTGCCTTTTTAACGTTGCCTCACACTGCAAGTGACAGAATGGCACCCACAGTACAAATCTAATTTTAAAGGCATGCTTTCCATTCATTCGTTGCTGCTTTGATTTATTTTATTAGTGAGCTGCTTTGTGTGGTGACAGAACTCATTACAACCTCCATAAAGACAATTACCAGTCCTTATCTATACAACTGGAAGAAAGGGGAGAGGGAAAGAGCATGATATGCATTGGTAAAACACAGCTAACAAAAGCATTAGAGAGCCAGAGCTAAAGGTCAGAGAATCGCATCCAGGGGTCTGTCAAAGAGTAAATGCAAGAAAAGCCAACCCAAAATAGTTGTGTGCTAGCTGAGGGAATGCTTCCACTCAGTTACTGATATTTGGTTGTTTTTAAACAAGAGTACAGCTCCCAGGCATGACACACCAGAACGTACACTGCTAAAAATACTGTGCTGCCAGAGAGCTGAAATGGGGCTGGGCTGTGGGGCAGCACCTCCTGCCTTCCCCACAACACTGGCTGTCACCTGCTGCCTTCTCTAGGCCTGTTTCTTCTGGGTGTTTTACACACCTTGCCTCACTCCTCAGCTGACATGACAGAAAACCTCAGAGCCTGAACCTGCACCTGATTTCAAACAGCCATTTACGCCACAAGAACAAGAATTAAAGCTGGTCAGGCAGACAGTGCTTCTTACAATAATCTAATCAGATCTCATCAAGAGAGGACAGGAAATTTCTCTTCCTCCTCAGGCACAATTTTGCCAATCTCCATTTTGGGCTTGGAATCCAGCAGTTGACAGATCTGCCAGAATTAAAGGAAAACCTGGCTACGCTGAGGTCAACGGGCACACTGAGCAGATTTAGCTAAGGCCACAGTCTCACCCTAATAATAAAAACTACACAAGGGAAATAAACTAGCACTGCTGATATTGCTTCCTTCTTCCCAGCAGCCTGGAGAGCTGTAACTCCATATTCATAAAGTGACTCCAGAGCCTTTGATTCAGTCAGTATGCTGTGAAAGCAGCAGATAATATGCCACCTATTCTCTACATGGGAATGTTATGCTGATCCAATTCCCTTTCTGCAATTTCAGAAAACAATGTCAGGTAAGACAGCTGAACCTCTCCTCTCAAACACACAATACAATGCTGCAGTTGGTGTGTGAACACAAATTATCTGGGTATACAAGGTTTATGGTTTCCAAAGACTGCACCATGATGAGCCAATGCTTCCCAAGAGAGGGGAAAAACACAAAGGATAGTTAAGCCTTGAAAATAAAGCTGCTTCTGCAAGAGACAACAGAAATGAAGACCATGGGATGGACCAACAGAGAGCAGCTGGCTGGTTGTGAGCACACACTGAAAGGTGGGAAGAAAAGGGCACAGAGGATAAGTCAAGGGGGTTCTCTTTATAACAAAGCAGGTGAGAGGATGAAAGCAAGGGCAATAACTCAGGAAAATTGTAATCCTCTATACTGGAAGCATCAGCTGCTCCTGCTGCTGGGACTTGGTGCTCTCTGAGAGATTAAGGCAGCCCATGAGGCACTGGGATCTGTGTGTTTGCACAGCACCTTCTCACACACCACACACCAGTACAGCCCCTCCTCACAGTCTGCAGCATTTGAGAGCAATGACAGCAATTTCTAATAATCACATTTCAGGGGGTAGAGGGGAGCACTTCCCTGCTGCTGCTTGGTGGGAGGCTGCTCAGGAACCTGAACCAAGGAGAGGGTACACAGAGGCAAAAAATTCAAGGCAATGGTCTGAAACTGAACTGTGCATCACCAGATAGGAAGGGAGAAAGAAGCCACCCTGTACTGCAGCTGAGAGCCTTAGAATTAAGCAGCATGTGCTGGCTAAAAAAAAAAAAAAAAACATAAAAAAAGCAGCAGAATGCCTGGCCTGTTCCAGTGTGGGCAAACGTGAGCTGCTGGAAAGTGGAGTGAGGATGTGCCTGGAATAAGCAGTGCAGGCTCACAATCAGCACTAACTTCAGCAACACAAGCAGAAATGCTGTCAGAAGGGATCCCTTGGCAGCTGCACCCAAACTACACACCTGCCAGAGCCCAGGGGCAAAATGGGAATCAGAAATGTGCTGCTGGCATGGGGCAGAGGAGAGCAGGCATCAGACATGTGAACAGAAGCTGTGCAGCACTTGGATTTGTTGGAAAACATGGAACATGTTTTAAGCTGTGGAAATCAGAAGCAATCCACGTTGATGGCTTGGGAAAAGGATCTGGAAAAATGCAATGACCTACAATGACCAGAATAAGTGCAATGGCTCTTTTCCTATTGCTGCAGCAAGAACTGAAGACCACAAGTACTAACCAGCTCTTTTGTCTCCCTTTTAATTGTTCTTTTCAGGGAAACTGTCAATTTGTCTTGTTTGCACTGAGCCCTTTGCATTTTATGAAGGCTTTAGAATCTCCAAATTACAAGACAAATGTTTCTAAAACTGAAATGATTTATCACCTAGAGAGGGACATTCTGGATTCTCATTCTTTACTCTTCAAGTACAGTGTGCAATTAAAGGACTGAGAACCACATCACTTGGATCTGAGATACAAAGTACATTTATATTTTATTTATGCCTACACAAGTCAGACAGATCCCTTTTTACTCTTCTGTTTCCCCATAACCAAAAAAATCAGAGACTGTGTATTTATGGAAGAGAGGCGTGAAGCAGTTTAGTGAAGATTTATGTAAGCCAAACAGAATAGAAGCCACAAAAATACTGGAAAATAGGCAACATCATCTCAAATAAAGCTGAGCATAGACAAGTGCTGTACAAAGTAGCACTTGCAGAAGGGAACAGTTTAAATGCTTCACACATACTGCTCCAAATTAAATGCACTTATGTCAAAAAAAATGAAGTGCTTACGTAGGCAGCTGTTAAATTGTGTTTAGAAGAGGAAAGCTCCATTATAACTTCGGGTAAAGAATTGAGTTTTGTTTCCACAATCAGGAAGATAAAAAAAAAAGATCAGGAAAAGCTGCAAGAGAGGAGAGGTGACTCCAAAAAAGCAAAGAACCCCCCCTGAATGAAGCCTGCTGAACAGAGGAACCAGGGGCCAGCAGAAAGGAAAGGTGACAAACGCCCCCCAGAGACAGCTGGGAATGCTTGTTCACCCTCTTTCTAAAATACAGGAACTCACTTCAAGGTCAGCAGCACCTGGGAATTCACCTGCAACCACAGTGCAGCCTGCTGTGCCTGCTGTGTCTGAGCAGGATCCCCCTGTCAGACAGACCCTGAGCTGCTCTGGATGCACTCAGGGCAAGGGAAGGAAGCAGTGCCCGTTTGCTGCTTCAATATGGGATGGATAGATCAACTCCTTCCTCTCTGAACCAGAAATTTCTGTTTTAAAGGATTGTTAAGATCCAGAAAATAACAAACCAGCAGCGAAGGTTAGAAAGTTCACCTCAAGTTTTTGTCCCTCCTACATGCAATGTTTTCTAATGATGTTTGATGCACATGTTTCATGCAAAGTGCAAGGCTTCTAGAGTTTGATCTACCCTCTAGCTACATATTTTCTGAGGTGTTAAACACTGACGCTTTCTCTGTTGGCTTGCTTGAAAATTTCTGCTCAGAAGGAAGCAGAGCCAGCTGATAACAGAAATACGTATGGTTTCTAAAAAGAACGGTAAGAGGTTCCTAAATAAACTTGTTTATTTCCAGTCTCTCAGCAACAGAGCCCTGCATTTTAAAATAAAGGCAAAGCCAGCAAAGCACAGTCCATGAATGGCCGAAAAAAGAAGATGCTTAAGGCAAAAACAAATTCAAACCACGAAAAACCTCCTCCAGAAGTCCTGTACTCCTGGTGAGGCTAGAGAAGGCCAGATCCAATGCCATGGATCACAGGCCAGCAGTACAGAAGAGTACCTGCCCCACAACACCCAGGGACAGCAACAGATTCTTTATTAAAGGTGGCCTGTAAATCTGGCATGCTTATAATCTGAATTCCCATGAGATAATAAATAATGTGAAAGCAGGTACCCCACACCTGAACCCAGAGCTTTAAATTATTTGACAGTGCACCTTTAACTACAAAATCTCAGTCTGTTTCTAAAGGTAAAAACGTGGCTCTAAGCTCATGAGGAAATGTCATAGCTTCATGAATTCTATGAACAAACCTTCTATTCTTGCAATTCCAGCAGAATTATTAAATCTATCAGCCACAGATGAATGTATCAATTTATCTTAATTTCTGAAAATACACTGAGCCTCTTTCAGTGAAAACTTCATTTTTCTGTTGCACAATGAAAGAAAAAAGAGGGTCTTTGCAGAGATTAATTAAAGCAAATTTATCCCTCCATAAATTACCATCTCTGGACTGAAATAAAACACAGCATGTTTCAGAGGGGATAAGCAAACAGATGAATGAAGCAGTCTTATTTCCTGCAGATCAAGCAGTGTGACTGTCTGCTGTGGCACTGGAGACAAAGGGCTTGCCCAGCCACTGTCATCACTCTTGGAAACCAGAATTTTCAGAGAGGAAGAGCCTGAATGCTGCCCCTCCTGCAGAGAATGAGTGCCTTACACAATTTCATTACACACAACACAAAGGTGAAATGGCTCCAACCACAGTGACACCCCCAGAGAGGGTGCCCCAAGCCCTCCCTTCCTGCCACTGTTACAGAGGACAAGGGACACCCAAGGTGATTTAGGGTTCTGGTGAGGAAATGATGGAAGAAAAGGCTGTCTCAAAATCAGGGTCTTTTCTCCCACTGTGTTCTGCCCAGCAGCACATGGGGTGTGTGGATGGCAGTGTGGCTTGCTGAGGATTGATCTTCTCTGAACTGCACAGAGGCATGGAGATTCTGGAATCTGTTCTTAAGATTTTGTAAGGCTGTCATATCAGCCATGACTTGTCAGGGGAGACAGGCAGAATTTTAGCTGCTGAAGCCAAACTGTGCACCACATCCCTGCTACCCTCCAGCCCCCTGCTAAGGTCAGCTAGCTTAGATCAGTGGCATGCAGACACCTGTAAAATCAAATATTCAACCTCTGAAAGAAACCTCAAACAGAGTTTAATGTAGACATCTCTACTCAGTTTGGTCCAGGCTATGGGAAGGATTCTCCCCACTGGAGAGAAGACTGGGCACCTGCCTTCAGGGGTTTGGGACATTCTGGTCAAATTGGATTTCAGAGTGCCATATTCCAACCCAGCACAGGCACCAGCAGTCTTGGTGGGTTACAGTGACTTGTTACTCTTTGTATGCATTTTTGGTCAGCTGGCTAACCCTTAAAGCTCTCCACTGACCAGCTCAATCAGTTAGTGGCACAACTGTCCCCAGGCCAGGCAGATAATGACCCAAAGTCATTGCCAGGCACAGTAATGACTGCAGTTGTTGAAGATTTCTTCCCAGGTAAGTGATAGCTTGAGTTCCTCACAGCCAGGGTCAGCTGGACTGACCACAGACAAAGCTGTTCTCCTCTCTGAGAACTCAAGCTGAGCACTGAGGTCCTCCTGGAACTGGAATCCTCCTTCCCTCAAGGAGAAGAGAATTTCACATCTTGCCAGGTGAGCAATAAGCAGCCCCAGAGGCAGAGAGCTCCACACCAGCTGACTTACCCTTGCTGGGAAGAGTGCTTGCACTGGAGCTGTGACCACAGAACAGGCACAGCCCAGCTAATCCTGCTCCAAAACTCACCCTCACAGTCACTGCTCACATCAGTGCTGATTCTTCTGGGCACTATCTCACTATTCCCAGCTCTTTCACCTTTAGTCACACATAAAAGTAAGGACAAGACAGATCATTCACATTCTGCGCCTCAGAACAAATTCTTACTTTTCAAAACAAAAGTAATTTCCAGAGAACATGGCTCACCTTAAAGGATATTTCATACTGCTCTCCTCCCCATATCTCCAGACCTGCATCATACCCTCCCAGCTCCCAGAACCACTTTCTATCGACTGCAAACAGTCCTCCAGCCATTACAGGAGACCTTAAGGAAAAACCAGACTCCATATTACAAACACATTACAAAGACACAGATCTCTAGCTAAACATTTAAAAAACAAAGCAAGATTTGACAAATATTCCTTCCACCACCCAGTGTTCCCAGTGCCTTTACAGCCCTGTCAGTGCATCAAACAGTTGTTTTGGGGTTATCTACTGATTTCCCACTTGCAAATGAGGAGGACCAGACCAGGCTCCCTTCAGAACCTGCCAATGCCTCTCCTCCAAGCAAGGAGTTGACCATAAAGTGACAGGACACCACCTCAGCCCAAGGGACCTGTATGCTCCACACAGCTCTGCTTCTATTGTAGGATTAAGTCTTTGAGTTTGACCTCAAAAAGTGTTTTGTTGGTTTGTTTTTTTTTAAACACTGCAGAGTATAAAGGACAGCAGAACTGTCTCAATGTTGGCAAGCACAGCAGCAGCAGAGCACAACTTGATCACAGATTTTCTTCTGCAGTGCACAGTAATAATCAAAATTGCTGTAATTATTCTGCTAAGTTTTCTTCTTCCCCCACCTGGGAATGACACATAACCCACCATTGATTTGTTGTTTTTGGCAGAGCAGTAGGGATACTAAGTTATGTTTGAAAGATCTCAGTAATAAATGACCGAATTAATTGTTACACATTAGAGTTTTCAATGAAATGTTAACTTCTGCAGGAATTAACGTGGCAAAAAACAGCAATGAAAAGGAGAGTGTTCACAGCTACTACACAATGCATTTCTTTTAAACCAGCAAAGCAAACAGCTGCCAAAAAAGCAAGTAGCTTAACACCAGCTTCTGGCTTTTGCTGTGCTGAGGTGTAAACCAAGCCTGCAGCAGGGTGTTATTTCATTAGCTGGCTCTTAGCAGCTTCAGTGACTTACTCAAAGGGATCACTGGGATCAGGTTTCTGTAACTCAGGAGGAATAGGGATCCTCTTGTAATACATCTCCCAGTCAAAGGCCCCTCGCATTGCATCTCCAGCCTGGGTCTCGTATCCAAAGTGGTCGTGATCAATGACATCGATCATTGGGCAGACGATGGTCTTGCGGTTTCGGGCAATGCAATCTGAAGATGGGAGAAACATGTCAGAAAAACCTGCACCAGCTGGCTCCTTTCTCCATGAAATTACAAAAAAAAAAAAGAGCATCAAAATATGAAGTTGTCCAAGAATGACAGAGCTTTCTTCCTGTTCCTTCTCTCGTGAGCAGATGCTCCAATTTATATCAATTTACCTGCTACTTCTGCAATCACTGAGAGAAAAACACCAGGCACCCATCACCCAGAAGCAGAATGGGGAGACACAGCACCACTACCACAGAGAACTGACTGCCAGGGTAAAACCAGACTTCTTGTACTCAGTGTGCAATCCTCATTTCCACAAGTGACCAGGATGTGAACTCCT
>WBNQ01019473.1:0-10864 GCA_013401375.1 Spizella passerina | reverse complement strand
ACTAGAAAGACTGGCAGCTTTTAAAATAGGGAAAATCGCACAAGATGAATGGCACAGCACTTCCATCTCTGGCAGAGGTCAAGGCAAGGCTGGATGGGGCTCTCAGCAACCTGGTCTGGTGAAAGGCATCCCTAACCACAGCAGGGCAGTGGAACTGGGTGATCTTAAACATTCCTTGCAATATATGTCATTTTGTGATTCTGTGAAAGATATTTCCTATATGAAAGTTTTAAATACGAGATGAAGTATGGGCTCTCTTCATCATTCAGTTTCTCTTTGGTAATAAGATGCTTCTGGATTAAGTGTGAATTTTTCTAAAAAACTACATATGTAGAACAAATATGAGTGTCTCTACTCCTATTTTTGAATTTAAGACAGGATTGGGATGAAAAAGAAAGCCAAACCAACTCACGGTATAGCATAAAGGGAATAAAATACATGTTATCTTAATTAAAGTGATATTAACAGCTTTACACAAATATTTCTGACTGACCATAAAGATTTTCTAAAGGGAATGTGACAAAAATATTCTAAAGAGAATATGACAAAAAAATTGTTTTACAGTTTCATACATATCAATTACACCTCCTTGCAAGTAGCTTTAAGTCTTTCAAACCCAGAAAACTGGTTAAAAAGTGTTTTTTTTTTCCCAGAGCTTTCCATTACATTTTTCCATCAAATCTTTGAAACTCACTGAACACAAAATGGCTGCACAAACATAAATGAACATCTTCACAGTTGTGGAACTCAAGTTATTGGAGAGTCATGCTGACAGGTTTTTTGGTAGACCTCTGGTCTGTTTGTTTGTGTGTTTTGTTATGAGGGAAACACTAATTTCTCATATCTCCACGGTTCCACCTAACCAATTAGAGAAAACTTCCTACCATATAGGGCATACATCCTAATAATTAACACCATTTCTGTATTTTATTATTTGCTACTATCTCTTTTTCCTCATCAGGAATCCAAGTTATTAACCATGTCAGATGGAAAAGTACAAGTTTACTGAAGGCTGCAACTGAGTTTTGCCTCTAAGGAAATGCAGTTCTAACACATTGCCTCAAATGCCTGCCTATATATTTGGAGATGGCCAAGATACACAATTTATACCGTTCAGGCTCTCTCCAGACATTCAAAGTGGAATAGATTTTTCTTTAATCCTAAATTTGCCCATTTTTCCACTTCACCGGCCAAAAAAATGTGTTTAGAAGATGCACTGTAGGTGCCTGTGGTAACTGGGTATATTTATCAGGGCATCAGATATTGCACCTTTTTACTGCTCTGTCAGAAAAATATTTCCTTTTATTACAATTGGAGTTTTCAGTTTTCTGTCGAGAAACCCCTCCAATATTCAGGCAGCCTTTAGGGGTGTACTAATAGTGCCAGAAAATAAAGTTTTACCAGACCTCTTCCCAACATCTAGTTTATATGCATCACTGCCTATTTTTATTAGGTGCTATTTGGTGTCTTTTCCACACTATCCCTGCTCACACAAGAAGAGTGAGTCAACCCTTTTCTCTGAGTCTCTGCTGCATATACGTATTACACTTTCAAGCCAAAACTGGGCTTTGAGACCATTATGCGTTTTTTCCCCTAAAAATGCAAGCTGGAAATTGTCAGTTTTAAAGCTACTTGTGCAACAGTATAATCTGAGATTCCTCTGCAAGTGCAGTGCCATTTTTGCTTTGATTTTGCACTTATGCTCTGTATTCCATAGGGAAGCTCCAATTTTGTTATCTTTCCTGGGTGGTGGTGCAGGGTAGCCATTACTTCCACGATTCTTGGACATGGTATTTTGATTCTTTTAAGCTGAGAGGAGCTCAGCAGAAAGGGGGACAGGGAAATCCCTGCTGTGGGCTGCTGCACAGGTCCTGTCCCCCTCTCACCCTTGCTGCTGTGGGGCTACCAGGGGCACCCTGCTCACTGCACAAAGGGAAAAGTGGGGCTTACAAAGATTTTACTGAAGGTTGTAAAGTTCTGGTGGGGCTGGACCTCTCTGGGAGGAGAGATACAACTGAGGAGGCCAACCACCAGTCTTGAAATTCTTTAAGAAAAGCCTCTGCTCTGGTTTTCTAGCTTGGCTCCTCCACACAACAAGCATGCTTGGTGATCAGTGTGCAATGACTGGGTGTTCTCTGGGCTGGAATGTGAATTGCAAAGTCAACCTCACTTCAAACCTTCCTCACCACTATGGATCTGGACTTTTGGCTCAACTTGGGCTCAGTTTCTGGAGTCTGCCTGCTCTCCTCCTGCATGGTCTGTGGGACTGTGCTGGTGCTGACCAGCTCTGCTCCTGCCTTGCCACCAGCCTCAGTTCCTGTCTTGCCCTCCCTCAGGGGAACAGAACCTGCCCTTGGTGCTGCCTGGCAAGGGCTTTCCCTCTGATCTAAATGTGAGAACACTGAAACTTTCAAAAATTAGTATTTAAAGAATACTGGGGGAAAAAAGAGATTTCTCCCCCAATTTTCTCAAGAAAGAATTTTGAATCAGAAGTTTCAGAAACAAATCATCCCAAGCAGGGCACCTGCTCTGGAATATTTCATCCCAATAATAAGAACGTGGCAGGTCTAAAAATTTGCTTTAAGCGGGTCTGAAATTTTTTAAATACTTTTCTGACTTTCTGCAGGAAATGGATGTGGGGGAATGAGGAGAAGCATAGAAAGAGGGGACTAGGCAAGTCAGAGGCAAGTCAGTGAGGCATCAAGAAGGAGCTGGAGGAAGCAAAAGGAGCAGGTCAGTCTTTCCTCTCCAGGGGCTCCAGTCATTCCTGGGAAAGAAAAAAGAACTGAAAATTGAGTCAAGCTGCTGCAACCAGCTCAGATTCACCACCACAGTGCAAGAGCTGGCAGGAACCACAAGTGGCATCTTGACCAGCTGTGCTCAGAGCTGACATACTTTTGGGAAATATGGACAAAAGCTCTGGTTTAGAGACCTAAATATTATTCCTGCTCTTGCCATGGGACTGTTTATGCAAATTAATGTCATGCTGAAAGGATTTAGAAGGAATGAAAAATGTGATGGCCTGTAAGACAAAACACTAGGGGTAGTGGAAATGAAAGAGGCTCTTAAGTCAGACCCCTGAACTTTAGCCTTTGTTTCATCTCAGTGACTCATTTAACTATGGGGAAAAGGAAGGACTTGCTTGTGATGTATTCTTTATCTTTTACTGAAAAAGCTTCTACATATGAGACACAAAAACCATACAGAAACACTGAGAAATAGTAGCACTGGTGTTTCTCATATTTGCAGTCAATTATAAATTCAATTTTTAAGTATGTCATCTTGGGAGTAAAATGGAGCTGATAGTGGTTAAAGCAGCTGCAACTTTCCCCTCCTCATACACTAGAGGACCAAGAACTGGAGATGTCCCTCCTTGAAAATCAAACATTTTCAAAAATACTGACTTCACTGGGTCTTGTTCCACTATTTTTTGGCGATTTTTGTGGTTGTTTTGGTTTTTTTCCCCCATTTCTTGCTTTCCTGTTTCACATGCAGCACAGATAATTTACAAACATAATTACAGGTGGCTTTTTGAGAATAATGATCCAGGAGAAGAGGAAAGAGACAGCAGCCCTAGGATGTTTTACATTTACAAATCCTAACCAAGAGGCTTCTGTTCCCTCTCATGCAACTTTACAAAGCTGTCTTGTCTTGAAAACAACAACCAAACCACAAAATTATTCTGCTACTGCTTTCCCAACACTACCATGAAATAATTCAGATATTGAACACCCTAGTGCTTTGGGTCTTGTTTTTTTTCTTTTTACTTGTGTTTGCTAAAGAACAATTTTTGTAAGACTGACCTAACATATCTGTGATTTCTTCTGGGAATCTTGAATGGAGGAGAAAAGCTTTTAAGTGGTTTCTTCCCCATTTCTTCTTTCCTGATCTAGAACCATCTATTCTTGGCTTGTACCTTAAGGCAAATAGACCAAAGTTGTAACTGCAGTGTCATGGTGTCAGTAATTTTAAAGAAGGTTTCATCACAATGTACCCCCTTCTTCCCAAATCTCGAGCAAAAAACCAAAGGAAAAACCACTTCAGAGCAAGGTGAGGAGAACCAGAAAATGGTTTGTGATGGCAGGAATTATGGAGAATAGTAATGTGTATTGCCATCACTCCCTGGCTTAATGAACTCCAACTGAGTATTGTTAAAGACCCTTGGGACAGCAGCAAGAGATTTTCTGATCTCTGAAAACACCAAAGAAGTTTACTGGGGATGGTTTCCATTAAATTATCAGCTGCTATTGTTAAAAACCAAACCTGCCATAATCTATTTTGTTAATTCTTTGTTTTTAAAGAAAAAGAGTAGTCCTTGTAGACAAAAACCTCATGTAGGTCACTAAGGTTGCAGAAAATACTCTGCAAATGCTGTCATAAAACCAAAAAAAGCAAAATTATTCTGCCGTGAATAACGTGCGGTTACCATTTGTTTACAATTTAGTCCAGCTATCAAAACAAGCTAAAGGTTTTGCTGAACAGTTCACAGTCATTCTTACAAGGAGCACAGATTAGGGGAGGTAAATGCAGGGTTTGCTCTGCTGAAGGTCCCTGAGCCCGGGCATCAGAGGAGGGGCACAGGCTGACTGTGTTTGCTGCTCACTGCGCTGTCCACCGAGCTGCAGCCACCCCAACATCTTAAAGGAAAAGAAAGAAGAGCAAAGAATTAATTCCCTCCTCTTTTCATTTCATTCTTTACAAAAGAAAGGATCTAGAAAGAGGAGTGGGGTCTGGGGTTGACAACACATCATTTTTTCTTAGTACACAGATGACTTAAGAGCAGCAATTGTAATTTGTCTGGAGGATAAACAGGGGAATGTTTTGCACGAAAGAGCTGTTGGAAGTGATGTGCAGAAGGGGAATGTCTGGTTGCCTGTGGAGGCTGAAGGGAGGCCTGCTTCAAAGCCAAGTTTCAAATATCATCTGTTTTCACTATAACACTTTGTAACAAAACAAGCCTCAGTAAAATTTTCATATAAATGGGGCAGAATTTAATTGTTTTGCTTTTTTCACTGTCATTTCTTCTCTGATTCAGAAATATGTTTGAAGGAATTTTGTTTGCTTGGATCTTGAACGTAAATAAAGAATGTGCACTGCTCAGGAATAGATGAAGTGTTACAAATTGGAACTGAAAATATAAACATGTTGGGAAGTTAGGAGTGTGCATGTGAGAATGTGCATGCGTGGATGCGTTTTCTTTGTGACGTGAAAGTGCTCATGCAATAAAAACTTTCAAAATCTGACTATAAATATTCTGTCCATAATGCACTTAAGCATCAATTAATGTTTTTTTTCCCCAGTTCACTCTGTTTGCTTATGTAAAGAGAAAAAGATCAAGCAAAACTTAAGTGAAGCCTGCCTGCCACTAAAGTGAATTTGCTATGCAAATCTAAAATCAGAAATGCTGTCTATCCTCTAGCTAAGCTGAGGTGCATTGAAGAAAGGATATGAAATGCACTGGTGAGGACTGCTTGCAACTGACAGATACAACGCCTGGAACAGATAAGCAAATGACTGCTGATCCTAATTTCTCTTGTATGACAGGGCATTCCTCTTGGCAGGTGATTCCTGTGTGATAAGGAAGATACCTGCTGGAAAATGGTCAAAGTATGGCATCCAAAATGGCATGGCTCAGCTGATTGTGTGACATTAATTGTGGCACATACACAAACCATAACCTCTTTTCAGAAAGGAAGCCCTTTCAGGGGAAGGTGGGGCTCACAGCTCCTGAAGTGAAGTTTTTGGGTCAGCAGAGCCCCATTGTGTGTCATCTGGCACAGCCTGCTCCTGACAGCCTGTCCATTCATTACTTATCACACTGTCCCGGCAAAGGCATCTGACAAAAGAATCCAGTGTCAAATACTTGGGCAAGATTGAGCAATTCAGCCCCCAGGAGAGGTGAGATTAGCAACACAGGGAGCAGCAGCCAGCTGGGGCCAGCCATGGGTAGCTGTGCTTGGTGCTGCTGCTGGCTCAGGCTCACTGCAATGCCAGGACATCCTGTGGAGAGTCACAGCACGGGATGGAGCAAAGGGATGGATGCCCAGGAGGGACAGGTCCTGGAAAAAACAGCTAGTGCAGGGTGGGCTGCTCTGTGTGACGATATAGACACATAACTGAAATGGAAAAAACATCCCTAAGAGCAGAAAGACAAGTTCAGTTATGCAACACACTCTGTTTATACGGCACAAGAAAGTTTGTACTCCCACCTGATTTCCTGAGGATTGCCTTACACAACACCAGCACAACATGGCCCACTTGTGAGCACAACATAAATAAGTCCCAAAGAGAGCTGTCCTATTGTTCCTGTCCTCTCTGCCAAGGCTTCAGTCACCACAAAAGCATGGCATCTCTTCTGATCCAAGCTGGTCACATTTTGAAATGTTTTCTGGTAACTTAGAGCAAGAAGTTCAGGGAAATGAATAGAATTTGACTTCCTAGGAAGCTTGGGCATGTGCCTGGCTGGCTTTGGTTTCTAAGATGCAAGTTCACCTGGGCATTTCCTACAGCAGGGCTACAGTCCACACAGCCTTATGCTCATAAAATGTCCCAGGAGACCCTGGGAAAAAAAAGGAAGCTGTGTTTGCTGCACCTCAGGTTCTATCTGCTAGTCAGACCTCACTGTTGATGAATCAGTGTTGTGGTGTTCTGCTGATTGAAACATGGCTTGAATAAAGAAAATCCAGGTGACCATCCTATAGTTGGGTTTAGGGCTGTAACCTGAGGGGGTTAAAGGCCCAGTGTCAGGGGAAAAGCATGAATGGGGTACTGGGTAACACCTCTTGTGGCATGGACCACTCAGGGTATAAGAAGGCTTCAACTAGGGATGCTTGAGCTCAAATGCAGCTACACCATCTCTCCTTTTTACTTGATTATTTATTTTTTATCAAATCCATAAGAACCCCACTCTTTGGGATGCCTTCCTCTCATCCCTACCTAAATGTGACTGAAACTAGCCAACAGGTTCTGAAAGTTGAGGGAAACCAAGGACAGATGTGTATAAAGTGATGGTTTTTCGACAGTAAACCAAGCTAAACACTTTTCACAATTAAAATATGCAGAAAGCATCACAGAGTTATCCTGTAAAATGGGAGAGCTCAAAGACAGCTTGGTTACAAATAGGGTAATAGGCCAGCTCAACAATGATTGAAGAGCAAGGATGCCAGGAGGCTGAAAGAACAGCAACAAAGCCTCACACTTACAACAGAAGAGGAAGCAAATACAAAAGCCAAGTAAGAGGCAGGGAGAAGCTACAGTAACAAAAATGCTACTAATAAACTCCCACCCATGATATTCTAACTGAAGTCAGCTGTTTTGAAATTATCTTCTTGACATATGCTTTTGTGCAGGCAGGCAAGCTTCTCACATCAGTTTCCTAAACCACAACAAACACATGATAAAGCATTATGAACCATTCACCTAATCCATTTTTTACAAAAATACTGGCTGTCCCCTGAGGGAAAAGCAAATGATGAAACAGCTGAGAAAAAGACAACTTGATTTCTCTGTTCATTTCTCTCCCTAGCTCTGATCTACTTTAAAAATAGGTGAACTGGATCCAGAAGACCAAAGGATCACCTCAGCACACTGAATTGTTCTTTTTCAAAGAGTTGTTGGGAAGTTGTAAAGAGAAATCAATACAATCAATTGAGAACAGTTTGGCTCTCACTGAGGAAGGATTCCCCAGGTCCTGGATTGTGATATAGGAAATCACATCAGGATTATGCAATCTGCTGGGAGCATGGACTGAACACTAGAGATAGTTTGCTCGAAAGCAAAAAGGATCATCACAGTTCTTAGTAAAGCCATTATTTATAACAGGCCTGGGAAGTTTATTTCCACTGTCCAATTCTTCACAGTAGGTTGGTTCACATGTACTCAACTTTTCACCACTACAAGTGACTTTAAGGATAAGGTTTACCAAACAGTCCATTCACCTAATCCATTAACTGGTAATATAAAAATAACTGTTCATATATATGTAAAAAATTTCTCTCAGATCCCCTTGTTCTGCCTTGTATTTTCAGCACTTGGATACATGCTCCTTCCAGTGAAAGACTGGACTTGCATTTTACTACAACTTCTGATTCTACAGAACAGGGTGTGCTGCCTAAATCAGAGAATTCTATTATTTACCATTTAATTCCTTCAGGGAGAGGGCACCAGTTTTGAAATATGAAGCAAAGAAAACCAGCTGTCTGCAAAGTGAATGTTTATTCAGAATTTTCCTTTCCACCCATTAACCTGAAAATGGGAAATATAATGAATGAGAAAATAATCCATTAGTTTAAGGTCAAGACACAGACCTAACTTTTTTTTTGTTTAAAAAGCAAATAAAACAGGGTGCTTTGTGCTGCATCTGTCCTTGCCCAATGACGTGCATTTTAATTTATGGCTATTCAGACTTGTTTCTTCAGAATGTGACATATCCAATGCTAAGCTTGTTTTTGTCACTCATTTTTTGTATGGCATGAGGAATATTATTTTAATTTTTTGCTTCGTTACCCTGACAATGAACAAGCCCATAGAACTCCCTTAAAAAATATTGTATTAACAAAGTTAGTGAGTCAAACACCAGGCAGGAATACCCACAGCTTCCCAAATTAATGAAATTATGCTTGGAAGCACCAACAGACTTGCAATTTCGTATTGAACATCAATCTCTGCTTGTGGCTGGAGTGAAGTCTTAGTGGCAGGAAAAGGGATTGCAGGAACACTGTGGTGCTCCTCATATCTTCCCTTAAGGAACTCAGCCATCACTTGCAGCACAGACAGAACTGCACGATTAGACAAGCCACAGGCCCCAGTTAATGCGGCAGTTCCTGTTTGGCCTGTGCTTTGCAAAGTGCCCTGAATGGAGACACCATCACACGAAACATCAGGAGAGTAACACTTGGGACACCAGTGCAGGAATTTCAGACAGCAGGATGCCAAATTTTCAGAAGAATAAGAAAATACATGTCCCGTTCTGCAGACAAACCCACTGTAAGATTGTTTCCTCTGTTTGGCTTTCAGAGAGAAAACTGGATCTCCAGACAGACTGAGTCCACAATGAATTTAAGTTTCTTGCTATGTATGGAAAGCAAAACTGACCTGATCACACACAGCTCAAAGTGCTGATCTTAGTAATATTCTCTTTTTCCAAGTACAGGTTATAGTTTGTTATATTTTTTTTCACAGAATGTCAAACTATACACTTACTCACTGGTGTAAATAACACACACTGGAAAGAAAAACAAGAGAGAGGAAGAGACTCAGCTTGGAAAAAGAACCACCAATTTTCGTTTCAAATGTAGCTGAACAGAAGACTTGAGAGGGAACAGATTAATGATTACAACTGCTAAACCAGGACTTCACTATAAAGTTATCATGTCCAGATGTTGTTTTTGCCTTTGACAGGTTTTGAGGTTTTACTTACAAAAATATAGACATGCATCTAGTCTAAGGGCATCTACATGCATTTAAAATACCTGTAATACCATTAAGAAACTGACCTCTATGCATTCTGCACTCCCATTCACCTGCAAAATGAGGAATATGGTGATGGGATTAAAAATGTTTGTTTAAACAAAGAATATATAGTTTACCAGTAGTATTAACATATGCATTCGGTTTATGCATTATAGTTTACAAGTAATATTAACAGATGCATTCAGTGGTTATTCCAAGAACACTCTGCAGTAGTTTTTATACCTACAAATTGTAATACTGCCCCAGATGATGAGTTCAAATCCACACAAAATTTGTGCATATTAGATGGGTATTACTGACACTTCTTAATATATACCGTATCTTTTAAAAGTTCATTGCTGTTGGAAGCTTTTAAAAATAAAAGTCTTAAAAATGGGCTTTTTCCCTTGAAAGTATTACATATATCTGATTACTGTGCTGCCAAGCTGAAATACTCCCTCCATCTTCTATTCCAAAACAGATGGCAAACAACGAGCACCTTGGAATATCCTCCGCTTGCGGTATTCAGCTTGCGGTTCAGGACTTTCCAGCCTTCTGGGATAGCACACATCTCCAGAAAACTGCTGCAGATCAAGGAGCACCAGCACAGCTGACATAACTCAACCTCAACCCAACCTTCCCACACTTAATAGCTTCTCCTGTCAGCTGAGACATCTCAGATTTGAATTTGGCTTAAGAGCAAAGGGATGTGTTTAGGAGCAGAAGAGCCTAAAGTGCTCTGAGGTTCAAAGGTAGCAGAAGCACTATGGCTGCTGAGACACTGAATGTAAAAAGGGATGGTTTTAACTTTTTTCCCCCCAGTTCCCCACAATTCAGACATTTAGATTTAGTTATCACTCAAATGGGAGAGGAGACAAAGTGGTGAGATTTTTCTTAATGTTTCTGCAAGTTTACCAACACTGCAGTACTCCACAGTAAACGTCAACCCTGAAAAGATCATCCAATTCCTAAGCAGTTAAACTCACAATCCCTAGTAATGAAACTCTTATTCTGTGACAATGACATATATAATTACTGATTAATTATCCCTTCTTTCAACAAGTGTCTGTAGGCCAGAGGCTTTCTTTTTCATTCCACATAAAAGTATATCTGAAGTGGTGTAAAAGACAATTGATTTTAGAATTTTTTTTCAAAGTTTCTTCAGAATGTTAAACAACTGAAGCTATACCTTCTTTAATGTCTTTTCTTAACCTTGCTTGTTTCTTCAGAAAAATAATAAACTACTATGTCTTAATTCAACTCTTTCAATCATGTTACTTCCTTACATAGGTCCATGTCAGTTCCAAAGTATCAAAACATATAATACTCATTAATTTCAGCCTTCATTAGATTTGCTTCTTGGAACAGTGGCTATGGGGTACTCAGTTCTCCTGTAGTCAGAGTGCCACCATGG
>WBNQ01019448.1:0-23336 GCA_013401375.1 Spizella passerina | reverse complement strand
ATAAAATAAAATAAAATGTTTACTTTTAACTAGATCACTTCCTGGTCTCATTCATTCTGTGGTCAGGCCATAGCAGAGGGACAGGATTGTGCAGATGGAGGCAGAGGGTGACAAAGGGGACAGGTGAGGCTGCTCTTTCCTGCAGCAATGTGCATGAAAATTCTTTTAAAGTGGTTGTGAGGTTGTTTTGGTTGTGCTAAGTTCTGGCACGGACAGAATCTATAAGAGCTGCTTCCATCATCTCTTCTGGCCCTTCTTCTCTCCATTCCTCATTGGCTGTTTTTGCTGTCCCTTTATTGCATTGAATTTAATCTACTGGTCAGTAGAGCAGCACAAAGAATTGATTTTGTGGTTCACTGGTTGTACTGAACAAAAATCATATTAAAAATGGGTTGATATGAAATGGATGTTTGTTCAACTTTTCAGTAAAATGAAAACATTGAAACATTTCATTTCAGGCTCAGTGAAAGTTTTAAACCTTGCTGTTTATTTTCACTTTATTAATCCAGTGATTTTTTTATTTTTTTGCAATTTTTAAGGCACTAAAGTTCATCTCAAGATATGAAGTCAAGTAGTGCCACTTCAAAAATGTCGAAAGAGGAACATTTTGATTTTGAGTGTATTGTGTTTAGCTGTTTGTTCTTCAGTTTGAATGTGCAAGGAGATTTTATAGCCTTGAGTTCGGGAAGGACTGAAAAACAAAAAAGACTGACTGTCCTTTTCACTCTGTGACTATGAAATCTTGAAATTCCCTGGGGTCCAGCTTTGATTTTCTCAGGGTTCAGCATCTCAGGATAAAGAAAAAACACAATAATAATTTCCCCAGTGTGGCTGGGCAGGAGTGAGAGCCAGGATGAGCAGCAGGAACGCAGCTGTGCCTGGGAAGGCTCCTGGTGCTTCCCAAAACCAGGCTGGGTGCTGTGACAGTGACAAACTGCACTCCCAGATCCTCTCTCACACAGCCTGGCAGGTTTTCAGTCCTGTTCCACTTGACTGCATGTCTGAAGCATCCAAGGAAGCACCGTGAATGTTCTTCTCAAACAGCATTCAGGTGGTGCTTAGCTCAGGGATGAATTGATGGGCACTGTTAGGCCTTTTAATCTTTGCTTAGGGGTTTTTAGTCATGCTGAAGTTCTGCTGACAAGGTTTTCTTATTAGGGTTTTATGCTGTGTGTTTAAAAGGGACATCAGCTTTTTTTGTTTTTCAGTCACAGGGGAGGTTTTTTAGGAGAGACAGCACGGCAATTGAAGGACAGAGGGAGCTGAGATGAAAGGAGGTTCTTTTCTCCATGTGGAATGAGCAATGGAAATCCATCCAGGCAAAGATACAGAATCCCCCTAGTTTATATGATGCCTGTAAAGGAGTGATGTACATTGGTTTGTAATCAGCACATGCCGTGTAAATAAATGTGTGTAAACCAAAACCTGAAATCCATTTCCATAGTGCATGTAAACAATGAAGCCTCCCAGTGTTGTCTTCGATGTAAATGCTCATCTAAAAATGACATTACTACACGTTTATGCAACTTTACGAAAGCCACAATTTACATTCCTGTCTAGCATCTCTAAAAGCAGTTGGCAAACAGGAACCATTCAGTGACGGGCATGAACCAGACAATTCCATCACACAGCATCTCCTCCAGCCCCAGCCTTCATTCCTCATGCAGTGCAGGGACTGCTGCTGCTACATCCCCTGCATAATGCAGCTCCCTGCATATGTGCAGCTTGCCATGGATTTGCATAAGCAGAATGAAGTCAGGAGCAGGGGCTGGCAGGGAATGGCTGGGGCTGAGCTGTGCAGAGCTTTGTCCTGGGGTGTGTGAGCAGGCACAGAGCTTGGCCCTGGCCAGGCTGGAGGAGCAGCTGCTCTGGCTGCCTTTGGATTTGGATGGTGATGGCTTGGGAGCATCCCCGGCAGCTGCAGGGCTTGACAGAAGCACACACCTCTCCTTCTCTGATATTCTTGAGAATGGAGGGCAAGAGGAAGGAAAAGTGGCACCAGCCTTGATATGCCTGGAAGTGTTGAAATATGGGAGCAGAAAATTTGTCCAGGTTCAGAAGGGCAGCCCTGCATCTCAAGGCAGCAGCACACTCCCAACCATGGGGATGGTGTGGAGGCAGAGCAGTGGATGAATTCACATTCTGATGAGGCTCCCATGGTCAGGCACCATGGCACCAGCCTTTGATATCCCTGAAGGTGCTGAAATAGGGGAGCAGAAATCTGTCCAGGCTCAGAAGGGCAGCCCTGGATGTGAAGGTGGCAGTGCACTCCCAGCCATGGAGGCAGAGCAGTTGGTAAGCTGACATTCTGATGAGCAGTTGATAAGTTCACATTCTGATGAGGCTCCCATGGTCAGGACACACCAGTTCCTCTGGAGAAAAGCACTCCAGTGAGCTGTGTGCCTGGAAAGGCAGATCAGTGCCCTGCCTGCTGATCCAGGGGAGCTCTCAGCTGGATTGGCCGAGCGCTAGCACAGATCTCCAGAGCTGCATCTTCCAGCAGGAAAATTCCCCTTCTCCATCCATAACAAAATATTTTGATCCTCCTCCCAGTGAATCCCAGAAGCAGCACAGAAATATTTTAGTCACTGAACCTTTCCAAAGAGATCTGCACCCTGCTGGGCTTGGACAAGGATGTCCACATGCTGTCCCTTCAGAGACCTCCTGAATGGTGGGGGAGTGTTCCCCTCCACATGTCAAGTGGAGGCTGTGCCCAGCAGGGCTGCTCCCAGCATGCTGTGACAGCAATGACTCTGCACATTCATCTCAGATTCCTCCAGAGCAGCACACTATGGTCCAGTGGCTTGGGAACATATTTTAAAAGCTAACAAGGCTAAGAGAAGCTTTCACTCTCTTTAATAAAAATATTTTTAGCTGCTTTTAAAAATTATTTTTAATAATCTTATTAATTCTGTTTTCAAACCAGGCAGATGCTTATTTCTGCAGAGAAGCTGTTACATTAAAATAAAAAAAGTCATCCTGTTAGATAGACAGAATAATTTTGTTCTGGCACAAGTAGCACTGGGAGAAGGCATTGTAGGGTTTTTTCTTTTATATTTCTGGATCCCTCCAATGTTCCCCTTGGGTTCCAGAAATGATTTTTTCCCCTTTCTTTTTTGCTGATTGCTACCCACCAGGCTCTGTAAATGGAACAAGAAGTGTCCACCAGGACAGCCTGAGCCATCCAGGCAGCTTTCCTGGGCTAGGCTGCTGAGAGCAGGTACAGAACCCAAGGACACAAAGAAAGCCTGGGCTCAGCTTTGCCTGCAGCAGGGTTTGGGCAGGATCTCCTCTGCAGGCAGTGTGATATCAAATATTCCTGTGCAGAGCCAGCACTTCCTTTGTGCTGCTGCCCACGTGTGTGCCCAGGAAGGAGCTGACACAGCACCCAGGTGTCCTGGCACAGCCCAGCTTCCCTCAGGAGAGCCCTGGGCAGGTGAGACCTGCTCTGCTCCAAGGCATGGGGCTGATGGAGGCAGCTTTGGCTGCCAGGAGTGTTCACCAGGGCTCTGTTTGCTGGTGGCCAAGCCTGGGAGCTCTTGGGACCAAACCCCTTCCACACCTGCAGCCCTTCACCCTTCCAGCATTGGCATGGTGACCACAAAGTCTTTACAGGAAGCTGCTGTGAGGTTTCCTTCACTGTGGAATTATTTCTTGCCTGGTCAAATACACCCCATCCAGTGAAAACCAAGGAGAGAGGGAGGAGAGGAGATGGGCAGGGATGGTGTTTACACCCACCCAGCTCTCTGGGCTGAGGTGCTGCAGTGCAGGCTGCTGGCAGCTGCTGCCTCCCCCTCCTCCTCCTCCTCCTCCTCCTCCTCCTCCTCCTCCTCCTCCTCCTCCTCCTTCTTCTCCTCCCTGCCTGCCAGACTCCTCACAGCTGCCTGGCTCTGGAGCCACTGCTCCAAGAGCAGAGGTGCTCCCCATCCCCACGCTCTGTGGCGTGGGAAAGCCTCTGAGCTGCTCCAGCAGCTGCCTGAGAGGGAGCCCTGGGGGCTGGCAGTGGCAGCTGGGCCAGGCTGGGCCTTCCAGAGGGGTGGGATCCTCTAAAGGATCTGTGATGCTTCTAAATCAAAGTCCTGCTGACAACACAGAGCACTAAATGCCTGCCTGGGGATCTGCTCCTGCAGTCATGTGACGGCATCAGAATTTAAGCTTTAATTAAGAAATGAGTGCAGGCAGGGAGGGAAGAGTCTCTAGTCCTTATGGCTACAAAAGAAAGCTTGGAAACATGACCTGAGTGCAACCAACATCTGCTTTAATGTGCAGATGGCTCCCAGCAGAGGGGAGAGCAGCGGGGAGAGGAAGCCATTCCATCAAATCCTCAATCAGGTCAGGCCAGCTTGTGCTTCTGCTTGCAATGAAAGAGCTTTTATGGAGAGACAGTCCAGAAAGCTGTGCTTTGGCAGAATTAAATGGAATTGTGGAAGCCTAGAAAGGCTTGGGATCATCTAGTCCAGACAGCGTGACATGGGCAGGAATGCCACCCATGAGATCAAGTGGCTCAGGGCTGTCCTGCAGCTTTTCTGAGCCAGGTTTCACACAAGTTTCACAGGAAAAATGTCTGAATGTGTGAGAGTTGCCTAACTGAACCTGCCAGTGATGCACAGCACGTTTTAGGCAGCAGCATGGAAATCCTCTGCTCTGGGGTTGAGGCAGGAGGGGTTTTGCCTCCTGGATTCCCTTAGCCCAAATTGAGGGGACACCTTTAATGTCCCCTTGTGTCAACACCTGCTGGCCCCAAACCCTGCACTGTGCTTTCTCCTGCCATCAGTTTCAGCAAGGGGAAGGAAAAACCAGGCATTTTAGAGGCCAGTTAGGAAAAACCTTCTGGATATTCTCCATCTCCCAGGGATACACAAGGCTTGCTGAAGGAGAACCCCATTTGATGGCTGCGCTCTCACCAGGGTCTGCAGGCTCCAAAACGCCTGATATTGCAACAAGCTCTCATTCCCCTGAGTGAATGTCATGGAAAAGCTGCTGGAAGAGTTCCCCTGCTACTTACAGCTGGGACCAGCTCTGGACTCTGACTCAGTGAAGCATCCTGACGCTTGGAGCTTGTCATTCCTGCAATCAAAGTGTCTCCTGGCAAGCTGCAAACACAGGTTTCATGGGTTTCATGGGCTGCTGGTGACTGGCAGCTCTGCTGCAGCGTGGGCTGGGTTTGAGTGCTGATTTGAGATCTGAACATCACAGAGCACTTGGGGCATTCAGGTTGGATGAGGATGCACTGACCAGTGAGGGACACTTGAACCCCATGGCAACCTGCAGGGAGCAGCTGTGTTATCTCGGGAAGGCAAAGTTCTATTGCTTGTGCATCCCTGCAATTTTTTTTTTCATTATCCATGCACCCCTAAATGGTATTTTCATTATTCATGCACCCCTGAAAGGTGTTTTCTTTATCCATGCATCCCTAAAAGGTGTTTTCATAGCCCATGCATCCCTGAAAGATGTTTTCATTGCCCATGCATCCCTAAAAGGTGTTTTCTTTATCCATGAAGCCCTGAAAGGTGTTTTCTTTATCCATGCACCCCTGAAAGGTGTTTTCACTGTGCATGCACCCCTAAAAGGTGTTTTCACTATCCATGTATCCTTCAAGGTGTTTTCACTATCCATGCATCCCTAAAAGGTGTTTTCATGGCCCATGCATCTCTAAAAGGTATTTTCATTATCCATGCACCCCAGAAAGGTGTTTCCACAGCCCTTGCACCCCACCCAACCTCACTTTGCTTTCCCTCCCCCTTCTCTCATACTGGTTATGTCCTTTTCAGCAAAGGCAAACCCACCCAGCCAGTGTTCAGCATTAAAAATGCCAGTGTTACCTTCCAGCTCTTGAGTGAAAACCCCAGAAAGAACATTACTTTTAACTCCCCTCAGATGTCTGGGGCTGTCCCTGGGGAGTGCAGGTGCACAGCCAGGGTTGGGCTGATCAGAGAGCCTGGTACACAGGGAAAAGCGTGTGTGGCATGGTTAAGGGCAAGCAGGAAATACGGGAATAAGACAAGAAGTTTCTTAGCTTCATCTCTGATTAAAGCAAAATGAATAGTCCCACACTCCTTGTTCTCCCTGTTTTGCTTCCCCTGTGTTCCTCCCCTTCTCCCCCATTCATGTGCAGACTGTGAAAGTGTCAGATTCCCCCCTCCCACCCATAAAAGACTCCTCTCTGTTCCTTGGGAGTATTTGATATTTGGAGTCTGTGCTGTACTGTTCAGCAGTGAGTGCTGCCAAGTCACATGATGAACTGTATCTCAAGACTATTTAATGTCTCTTCAAAGCCCACACTTTCAGAGTCCTGTGATTATGTAAATGTCTCAACTCAATTTTTAAAGTAAGTTTACGGCCCTCATAATTGCAGAGGAAAACTTGATAATACGACTCCTACATACTCAGAAAGCAGAAGGCAAAAAAAAAGAAAGAAAAAAAAACCCCTGAAGTTTATCAGATTTTAAAAGTCTCATGAATTTTAAAAGCAATCTCTTAATTCTTTTTTTGAGCTTGACTCATGATTTTCAAACTGTCACCAGTGTGGCTGTAGGGATTGTAAGGCTGGTTTGTTATCTTATTAGGTAACTTACATAAAATATCCGAGCCCGTGGAGACTCAGAGATGGAGAATTGCATTTCAGTGCTCATCTGGAAACAATGGTGTCTTTTCTTCTGTGGAGTTGCTGAGGATCTCCTCTTAATCCAGGTCTCCAGTCACTGCTGCAGCATAAATATTTCCCCAAATTATATTAATGTTAATCATATGAATGAGAATAGCCATAATATTGATCTTCATAATACTTAGGTTATTAAATTTGAGTTTGAAGGTAGTTTTGTGGCACGATTCATAACAGCAAATCTCCTCAGCATGCATAAGCAGGGAGAGCAGGCCACAGAGCAATAGCACTGCAAACCCAGGGAGAAATATATTCCAGAATCTTCCATCCTACCACAGGATTGCACAGGGAACACACACTTGTGGCAGAGTTAGCAATGCCACAGCTGAAGTTTTGTTAATTGATGACCTCAGATGAACTGGTTTGATCTGAAAGGAGAAAAAAGTTGAATGTTGAAATGAACTGTGCCAATATTTCTATGGGTATATGCACCACTTGTGAGCTTTTTATTTATCACAGAATGCTTTGGGTTGGAAAGATTTTAAAAAAATGAAACAGTTCCAACCCCTGCCATGGGCATATGCACCACTCATGGGCTCTTTATTCATCACATAATGCTTTGGCTTGGAAGAGATTTTTTGAAAAACCAAACAGTTCCAAACCCTACCATGGGCAGGGACGCCTTCCATTGTCCCAGGCTGCTCCAAGCTCCATCCAGCCTGGCCTTGGGCACTGCCAGACGTGTGGAATCCCCAGCAACACTTCTGGAATGTCTGCAGACACAGCAGCAGGGATGCTGATGTGATAAGATGAAGAGGGATCAATTGTTACCTGCCTTCCCCTTGCAGATTTACTCAGGCTGTGTGATTCTGTTTGGGATCCACACACACTGAGGGATGGGGAGCTGACAGAACCAGCAGGGCTCTGTGGTCACTCAGAAATGGCTCTGTGCCCACAGAACCCCTCATGTTTGAGGTGCACGCAGCTGCTGAGGTGTCTGCAGCATCTTGCACAGCCCACAGTGGATTAAATGAAATCTGAGAATGCTTCCCTGTGAAATGGCTCTGTAATAAGGGACAGAAATTACCAGCTCTTCCAGCACGTAAAAAACCAGGAACCAAGAGTGTGCAAGGGGCTGAATGCTACTATATAATAAGCTTACAGGATAATTGCCAACTGTACTTGGACTTAATTTTCTCCTGCAGAAGAGTCATAAAAATAAGTTTATTGTTGTCACTCCGGGGAACTGAGATATTTGGATCAGGTCTTTAAAAAAGACAGTATTTTATCTCCCCCTTGAACAGATCAGCTCTGTTGGTGACCATCTCCTGCACAATTGTGAGTGAGCATCTAAAGGAAAAGAATTTCTATGCACAGTGGCAGCCTGTGAGCTGGCACAGAAGTGTCTCAGCTACCTGTCAAGGTCTCACAAGTGTTTGCAACACTGAAGAAGGATTTTTGCTCACAGTCTTAAGGGCTGTGCACTGAAAGAGGAGCAGAACGGATGAAATTCTACTTGGGTGGAGGGAAACAACAGAATGGAAATGTCTTTGTATTTAGGTGCAATAAAATTGTCAAGGTGAGGCAGAAAAACATTTTCTCCACAGTAAGGTTTTGTCAAAATGCTTTATTTTGTTAGGTGTAGAACGTTTCAGGCTGATGCATTGGCTTCAACATATTTTTGATATCCTATCTGCTCTGGTCACCAGTGACTATGGTGAGAGCAAGAGATCTAAGGAAGGAGCTATTTTGACAAAATTTTTGTCCAGTGAAAACATTACAAGCTGTTCCAGATTCTTCCAACGTGGAACAAAGCCAGATTCTGCAGGCCTGAAAGCAGCTACGGAAAGGAATCCTCTCCTGGGCAGCTCCAGCCACAGCTGAAGCTGGAGCTCTCCCAAACGTGAGCGATTTAAGCTTTGTCTGGAGACACAGAGCTGGAGCCCTTACCAATTACAGATGAGTTATCCTCAGGTGCCACGGGGAGAGTGCGCAGGGACTGAGCAGTAAAGGATTAGCCAGAGCGCACAGAAATATTGAGCAACTCACTACTACCTCCTATTGTGCTCGTGCCAGTGGAAATCCTTCTCAGAACGGCATATTTTATTCAATTTTTAAGAGCTCTCGATTTTTCATTGAGGAAGGGAAGCTGGAGCGGGCTCTGATCCGTAATCAATCAGCCCGCCCTCACAGGAAAGCTCCGAGGAAGAGCTCTTGCTCTTTGGTCCTTTATCTTCTCTGAGAACTCCCAGAAATTGTATTTCTGAATGGGATTGAGAGTGAGGGAGAGGAAAAGCACAGCCTGGGCAATCCTCAGCTAAATCTCACAGACTTCTGTCCTGTAGTAAATATCCTGTAGTAGCTAACCCTGGGGACAGCATCCCAAACAACATTTCTCCAGTCAGAATGTTTCAGACTTAAAAAAGGTATTTAAGCACATTGTGTGGGTAAATAACTGCCCACGTACCAAATTCCTGTAGATTTTAGTTTTTTACAAAAATCAGGAATTTTTAAACAGGATCTGCTGCACTCTGAAATGATGCCATCCATAACATAAGCCATGAATTTATTCTCCCTGGTAATAAATCACTAGAAATGCACAATGATAAAAGGGGGAATAACAGACACGACTCATCCAGGGATCCCCAAGCTCTTTGCAGCCATTAGAGTTCTTTAGGATAGTGGAGGAAAAGGCTGGGCTTTGTTTGTTTGTTTGGAATGAATAAATTAATCATTAGTAAAATATTATGCTGTTCGTCAGATATATTATTCACTAGCTATTTGTCAAAATAACAGCTCAGTCATATATCATAAGAACTAAACATTTTTAATGTGTGTATCTCTAGTCCTGAGGTGATTTATTCAGCCTTTTGATGTTTTAGTTATTGACCAGTTAAAACTCCATTCCCTTGGAAGGCAGAGATGTGGAAGGTTGGGAGCTCTTGGTGAACTTGGACCATCTCTTTTTGCTGTGGTTTTGTTCAGGAGCTGAAAAAAGCAGAATATTGCATCTGGGTTTCCTTTAGGCACTGCCTCAATAGATCAGCCTTAATTCTGATTATCTCTAGCCAATATTAGGTCTTCCTCAGGTAGGAAAATCCACCCCCTTATTCAAAATCAAACTGTGATCTGACTTCTCTGAGTTCTTGCAGGAGCAGTGTCTGACCCCAACACCAATGCCCTCATCCCTTCTGAGTTATCTCAACTGTTCAGTGTCTCCCCAGCTCTCAGCTGCTGCACCAGAGGCTTTAGGGCTCCCAGCTCACTGCTCCGTGCGATAAATCACACAATTTCAGAAATACTGGGGGAGAACAGAGCAGTCTTTTACCAGGTCCCTCCCAGCTCCCTGTGCTGTGCCAGCGAGCTGGACTCCTTCCAGAAGTGCCTGAGCAGAGTGAAGCTACGTGACTGACACTGCCCAGCTCCCCTTGTCATTCGTGACCAGCATCCCAGAAGGCTGCAGCTCCTTCCAGGCCTTTATTGGAGTCAAACACTGCCGCCTCTCCCCTGGGTTTTATTAGGGAAGCTGGTGCCAAATCACCCAGCTCCCTCCTACTCGATAAAAAATGTTTATAACCCAGTAAATTCTAACATATCAGCAGCTTGTTATGGAGGGAAAAGGTCACTGGGAGAGAAAGTCAAAAAAAAACAAAACAAAGTTACCCTTCCATTGGAAATGCTGGCTGGGTACAGATGAAGGAGTCAGCACCAGGAAAATATCTTTTGATATGATAAAGTCTCATAATAGAAAATGTTGTTGCAATACAGGCCTCGTTTCTTCAGATAAATATTTAATATAGATCACTAAAGATTAATCGAGTACAGAAAAGTGTCTCTCCTATGGTTGGTGTAAAGAAAACATCTTCTCGTTAATTTATTATGGAGCCTGAAATGAGAAAAATCCTATGGAGAGAAATGCAGGGTACGGTTTCCATAGAGAAGCAGAGCACCACACCAGAATTTATTTAGTGTGTGGGCAGAAGACTTCCCAGAGCCAGCTGCAGCGTGGCGTTCGCGTGATAAAAATCCCAGTGTAGGAAGGAGCCTCCCAGAGACACTGCTCGTGCCTTGCTGCTCTGAACCCTGCACGTCCTGAAAGGGTGAGAGCTGAGGGGCTGTGGGCATTCAGAGCCTGGGTGCAGACTGTGCAATGGCAGGTGGAACATCCCAGCTGCCTCTCAGGAAAGGCATTCAGTCCCTATGGAGTGAGGTGGTGCCCCCAGGTCACTGTGAGGAGAGCCCCTCATCCTGGAGGCTCCTTGCTTTAGCCAGGATTCCTGATAACCATGTCCCTCAATGGCACTGTGGCATTTCACAGGGCTGGGCAGGAAGGAATTCAGGTGCTGCTGTGGGACTCCCATCTCCCATAGTGCTGGGACATGCTCAGTCAGTTCCTCTGCGATAGGTAAAGGACAGGGTCCCTCTGCTTTCTTCCACCATCCACAGAAACCATCATCCCAACCATTTTGCAGCATTAAATAGAACGGCAATAGAGAATAAATCATAAATAGCAGCAGACCCTTTGCAGTGAGATGGTATCCCCAGCTCACTGTCAGGAGAGTCCCTCATCCTGGAGGCTCCCTGCTTTAGCCAGGATTCCTGATAATCATGGATGGCTCCAAGGCACTGTGGCATTTCACAGTGCTGGGCAGGAAGGAATTCAGGTGCTGCTGTGGGATTCCCATCTCCCACAATGCTGGGATGTGTTCAGTTATCAATACAGGGCAACCCCAATGTAGGGAAATAATGTGCTCTGACTCCATGATTCAGAAGGCTGAACAATTGCTTTATTAAGCTAGGTTGTATTATATTAAAACTATACTAAAAAGATACTAAAGATAACCCATGACTGTCTGAGGCAGTCACGACACAGCTGTGACCCAATTGGCCAATTAATCTAAACAACCATCAGCAAAGTCCAATTAACAAATCACTTTGGGTAAACAACCTCTATAACGCATTCCACATGTGCTAAACAACAAGAGCAGCAAGTGAAGATAAGAACTGTTTTCTCTTCTCTCTCCATTCAGACAATGTGAATACCACATCCACTCAGTTCCTCTGTGATGGGTAAAGCACAGGGTCCCTCTGCTTTCTTCCCCCATCCACAGAAACCATCATCCCAACCATGCTGCAGCATTAAATAGGACAGCGACAGGGAATAATCATAAATAGCAGCTGATAGAGTGTGAGGGGGAAAATCAGAGTCACAGGCAAGGGAGGAGAGATAAAAGATCCAATTTCAGCTGAGACTGAAATGGAACAAAGAGTCAATGAGATGGAGAGATACACAGGGGTTGTTCCAGCTGGCCAGTTCCACTGTTGTGGAGCCTCTGGCACCACCAGCATCGTGTGATGAACTTGTGAACAAGGGGGTACCTCTTGTTTTTAGCTGAAGTGGGCAGGAAAATCCATCAGGCAGACCTGATGGTGCTCAGGAAACAGAGGAGCTCCCTCCTGAAATGTGTATTCTAGAGAGCAGAAACTACTCTGGAGAGAAGGAGGCTGGAACACATTTCCACCTCTCCAAGAAGCCCATCACACCATGTCTAGTTGTTTCTCCAGCGGTAAAACTTGCTTTTTCTCCTTGATTTCTCTGTGGACACCTTCCCTGTTTAGGGAACATTTTTGCCAGGCAGTTGGCAAAATGTGAGCCTGCGTGTTTAGCTCTCCCCATGAGAGAGGCCAAGGGAGGAAGGTTGAATGTCACCCTCTGTGCACAGCTGGGAGGTGAGCAGGGGATGGAGCTGGGAGGAACATGGCAAAACCATGGCTAGAAGGGATGGCTGCTCCATTTCTGTGCCAAATGCAGCTTCAGGGGTGTCTTCTGGCTGAACTCACCATGAAATCCTGAACCTCAGGGACACTGGGGGTGCTCTCTTTGCAGTCTGCATCTCTCAAGTCTTGACTGCTCCCAGACCCCAAGGAACAACCAAAATCCTAAATAATAATTTTTTCTGGTTCTATCTAGGCTGTTGGACTCTATACAGGTGCAAATCAACAGCAGCTCTTAGCTGGGACTATCTAGAAGAAACACCAACACATTTTTAATAGCACTGGGGACTGTAGCAGTCATTTAACATGAAACTATTCAGTGTGTAGAACATTTATTTGTGGCATATGGCACGGATCTGGCCAGGAGAATTGCAACAGCTAATTATTAACAGTTATCCCACCCATCCCACCTCTAGGATAACCCATGGCTGACCAAGGGGCTCCTGTTTTGTCCGTGCAAGCACCACGGCTGCACTGCAGCTCAGTCCCTGTCACCTTGGTCTCTGCCTGTGCCTGTCATGCTCAGCACTCCCGCTGCAGCGAGCCACAGATATAATCTATGGAACACAAATATGATTTTATAATAAGTTTTCTATGCAGCCAGGATAAAATGCCAAACAGAATCAGAAAACAATCAGTCAGTGAAACTCAGCCCTGGTGATGAGTGCGCCGCTGGGCACGGTCCAGTGCCCAGGAAGATTGAGGCTTTAAATACAGGCACCACTGCCCTTCCAGAGACAGGGAAAAGTGGGGCAAGGAGAGACAGGCAGGGGAGGTGGGGATGCCCAGAGTGTCTCCTGTTAGGGATAAGTTAAAGCAGGAACAGCATCAGAGCTGCACTAAGACACTTTGGTGTCTCCATGTACGTGGAGATGGGATTTGGCAGCAGCTGGGCTTTGGCAGGGGCAGTGGAAGGAGCAGGGACAGATCTTGGTGAGATAAACGTGCACTTGTTGTGGAGGCCTCTGGGTGCTGCTCTTGCACAGAGCCGGATAATTCATTCCTCCCACAGTTTTAGGAGCCTCCCTGCCCTCCATTAGGTTTCCAGGTTGGGAGAAGTTTGTATCAGGTTCTTTGGCAGGACAAAGAATGTGGTGTGTAGGACCCTGTGTCTGTCCTGCTCTGCACACTGCAGACGGAGAGAAAAATGGAAAGCAAGGCTGGGAATCATGAGGAGGGGAAGGAACTCCATCAAAAAGGAGAAAGCTGGATGCCTTGGTGTGGAGAGAAGTGTTGAAACACATCCCACTGCTGGAGCATGACTCAACTGCTCTGGGGATTTATCCTAGTCCAGAGAGGGCAGAGCTGTATCCCAAGGATACAGACCTAGTGCAGGGCAAGGAAGCATCTGTTCTCCTGTCCCCCTTCCTCCTGGCACTTGCTCAGCACTGGGGATTGTGAGGTTTCCAGTCAGGAGGAGAAAAGATCAGGACCTGCTCTCAACCAGACTGCAAAGATATTGCTTTTTATTTTCTGTTCCCATTGGTGTTTGTAAGAGTTGGGGGATTCACATTTGCTTTTTTTCCTGTCTCCTTTAAGCACTCCACGCTTGAGTCATATAATTGTATAACTCACAACTTCCATTTAAAAAATAAGAATAGGCTGTCTTTTAGGATTGCGGAGGAAAGCCAGAAAATGCAAGTCTTTAAATCTCAAAACACAGAAGGCAAATAAAAAGCATTGCAGATATTGTTGTTTTGCTCAGTAGATAAATATATACATATGCATGTGCTTCTAAATTCTGGGGTTCAGTTTATTCTTTGGGNGCTAAGAATAGAAAAAGAAAGAACGATAACAAAGGTTTGTGGCTCAGACTTTCTGTCCAAGCCAGCTGACTGTGATTGGCCATTAATTAACAGCAACCACATGAGACCAATCCCAGATGCACCTGTTGCATTCCACAGCAGCAGATAATCAATATTTACATTTTGTTCCTGAGGCCTCCCAGCTTCTCAGGAGAAAAAAACCTAAGGAAAGGATTTTTCATAAAATGTATCTGTGACATGCTTGCACATGGCTTTTTTTGTCCTCCATAAAGGGCTGGGATTTGGAAACCAGTGCAGTGGTAATTTTTAATAACCATATTTCTGACAGGATGTGAGGAAACGGCCTCAAGTTGCACCAGGGGATGTTTTAGGTATTAGGAATTGTTCAACAGCATTGGAGGGGCTGCTCAGGGAAGTGGTGGAGTTACCATCCCTGGAAGGTTCAAAAATTGTGTGGATATGTCAGTTTTAATGGTGAATGTGGTGTTACCACATTGCTGGGTGTTTGTTGGAGTGCATGGTCTTGGAGGTCTTTACCAAATTTAATGATTTAGTGGTTCTGGCCCTGTTTCTGTTCTCTGTAGCTGATGTGGGGCTGTGTTTGCACATCATCAGCACCCTGAGTGAGGTGTGGAGGCAGAGATGAACTGAGCCCTGGGCAGGCAGAACAGAGCAGCAACTTCAGCCATGACTCCACCATCCACTTTAGTCTTTCTGGTGAAATACTTTGCCCTGTCTCTACATCTGTGTGGATTTTCTTCATGGTTGGGTTATATTCTGGATCTGTTTCTTGGAAAAGTTGTTCATCTCCTGCTGCTTTAGCTTCTCCATCTACAGTGACACATTTGTTTAAAGGTGCTTTGAGATCCACATATCAAAGTCACAAATAACAGCTAAAGAAAACATGACTCATGATGGGGAAATTGCCAAGCATGTGCCTGAATAACCAAGTGCCTCAGAGCTTCACAAACAGATCCCAGGAAACAAAAGCATTTGCATTCACAAGTCCCTGTTCACTAGCTAGGACAGGACAAAAATAAAGCTTTTTCTTTATGAAGTGTTGCATAAAAAGCATGGTTATCTTTTCATTGCAGGCCACTTTGCAGCATGCAAAGAGATTGCCTTTCTTCACGAGTTTGTGAATTTTTATTTTATTGCAGTCTTTTTATTTCCTCCATCAAAACATGCCTGAGTTTGAAATGGCATGACTAGGAATGAAAATTAAATACATCAAAACTGATTTTTGTAGAAATGAGATTTTGGAGCAACCAGGGAATATTCAAGGCTTTCTCACAGCTTGTGTTCAGCTTTTTTGCTAAAGAGGGATGTAGTCTGAGGAAATGGGTCACCTTTTTCCTAGAGAAAATTTCTTCAGTTTTACTGTAATTCTGAAATGTCATAGGCTTTTGGGGACTTTTTTTTTTCTTTTTTAATCTTGAGCAAAGCACAAATGTCTCTGATTATGTATGACTCGAATTTTGCTGCAGCTATACTCTGCAGCCTAATTTTTTTTAGCCCTTAACCTCTTATCTTATGCTATTTGCTAGTAATTTCAGACCCAGCCACCATCTGAATCCTATACTGAGAGGGGACATCCTCTGCATACAACTACTGTGGATATTCCTGCTTGAATATTGAAAAGCAACCCTTGGCCAGTGGCCTGAGTGGAACAGCACAGCTTGGAAACCAAAGGGATGTTGAACCCCAGCTCTGAGGGTGAAGGCACAGAACTGAGGGATCATGAGGAGAAACCACTGTTTTCTCCTAAACCAGCTCAGAGGAAATAATGTCCCAACACTATGGAAATTAAGTGGCAAGGATCGAAGAGGGAGGGAAGTGTAGATTTATTTTACTACTTCAACACAGCTTTTGTTCACTCTCTCCTACCTCTGCCATGCACTCCCAGAAGCTTCCTGCAAGCCTTGCAATGTCTGAGATGATGAGGGTATGAGGATATGAGGGTATGAGGACATGGGGATATGAGCATATGAGGATATGAGATATGAGGGTATGGGGGTATGAGGATGTGGGATATTCCCATCCCCTGTGCCATTTTGAGCCTGGTGGCCATCTGTTGGATCTTTGTGAGCAGGCAGTGCTTAGTCTGCCTGTCCAGTTGCAAGTTTTCTTCCCTGCAGATCTTCTTTGTGCAGCCTGGTGTGACCGTGTTCACAGGGGTTTTTGGATTGGGGAGGAGATGAGGATCTGACTCCACATTTCAGAAGGCTGATTTATTATTTTATCATATATATTACATTAAAACTATGCTAAAAGAATAGAAGAAAGGATTTCATCAGAAGGCTGGCTAAGAATAGAATAGCAAAGAATGATAACAAAGGCTTGTGGCTTGGCTCTGTGTCCGAGCCAGCTCACTGTGATTGGCCATTAATTAGAAACATCAAACATTGACAAATCAAAGATCCACCTGTTGCATTCCACAGCAGCAGATAACCATTGTTTACATTTTGTTCCTGAGGTCTCCAGCTTCTCAGGAGGAAAAATCCTAAGGAAAGGATTTTCCATAAAAGATGTCTGCGACAGCCTGGAGCACACCTTTCCACCTGAAGAGTGGGCATGGGCTGGACTCTCCTCACTGCACTTTATGTGCACAAAACCCTCCTCAGCTGCCCTGCAGCCAAGGATCCCTGATGGGAACAGGTGACTTTGCCAACTGGTGGCCTTTAGGCATCCCAGCCTCCCACCAGCTCCTGCCTGGAGTGCTCAGTGTTGTCTCCATCAGCTGAGGATGACTCAGGGCCAGGGGTGGGCGACAGGGGACACCTTCCCATCACTGCCTGCTCTGCCCACAAGCCTGGCAGCTGTGCCCAGGTGGCTCTGCCAGGAGGGCTCAGCTGGGTAGAGGAGGCAGGAGCAGCTTTGTATTTAAACATCATCTTCTGTTCTTTTTTTCCCCCTCCTAAATCAGTGAATTTGAGCCTTTGCCAAGTGAGCAGCACAACTGACCGGAGGAGGGGTGATAGCTCCATTTTCTAACAACAGCCCGAGTTTTGAAACATAGCTGCATGCTGTGCTGGAGAAAATTCGGTGCTTTTTCTTGAGAAAAAGGGCAATCAAGGCTAAATTTCTGATATTACTTTCCCAGTATTGACAAACGCTGTGCTCAAGCTGCAGGCAGTGCAGCAGCCAGGTACCCTCACCTGCAACGTGAGGAATTAAGGTTCAAGGGGACATTTCTCAGGTTTTTCATCTGAGCAAACTGTGAATCATGATAAGCACAGAGCAAACTTTGGGGCTGTGGTGTCACAGGCTGAGGTTATCAGCTCGCTACAGCCAAAATTAGGAAAAAAGCCTGTGGTCCACACACACACCTCTATCTTCAGGAAATGAAGGAAGTGCAATTTAATGAAATTATTTGTTCCAAACTGTGTTCTTGTTACAGCCTTTCATTGGTGCTGTTGTGCTCCAAGGAGCACTGGCAGGCTCTGAACCCACATGGTGAATTTTGGGGCAGGGTAGGCACCACTTGCTGACAGGGTCCATGGGGTCACCAGGACCCCATGGATAAATCACCCCTGGGTGATTTATCTGCTCTATAAATCAAAATATCCCTGCCTGTCTTCCATTGCAAGCTTGGTTATAAAATATTTAAATATTCTCATGTACTACTTACAAGAGGAGGGACTTCATTGAGGGCTGATCCTCTACTCTACCAGAGTCCCAGTAAAAACACATCAACATGATGTTTGGCAGGTGTTTTTTGTGGATTTATTGTTTGTTTTGGGGTTTGGGTTTTTTTATTGGTCAGGTTATTTTTGTGTATTGGGTTCGTTTTGTTTGGCTTTTTCTTTGTTTTGTTGGAGTTATTCGTAGTTTTTTCTTGTTCCCCACTTTGCCCCCCAAACCAATTGGTACATCACAAGACTGCATGGTCTGGGGCATTTTTTCTATCTGTGCCACATGTTTCTATACAGCCTTATTTGTCTCAGCATCCTGTGTCTTGGCTTCCCTTCCAACCTGTTGTTGGCTGATCCCTGCCCTCATCCCCCTGGATTTGTGTGCACAGAAGGGAATTGAAAGAAGTGTGGAGAAGAGAACAATCATGCCAGCTATCCTAGCTTTCAAATTCCTCAGATTCCTTGAATGACTCAGATGTTTCCATCCATTGCTTCAAAAGTGCTGTTCTTTGAAAGCTTCTTCTTGACAGCTCCTTGACATTCCAGGATCAGCTTGATTGTGAATTCTGGGTCAAACTTCTAGAGACAGAAATCCAGGAGACCTTGCTATGAAAAATGATATTTGTGTCATTGTTTTGGCAAGCAGAGAACTCAAAATGCCTGATTCACAGGTGAGTTTCTCTAGGCTATGTCAGGCATTTTAGTGGGAGAGCTGTTCTGCTGCCTGTCCCATGATTTTTATCGTAATTCACAGTGAAGGACTGGGTGTCTCTGTGCTGTCCATCTCAGAGCACAGAACCCTGCAGCCTGTTGGAACAACTTCCCTAGGAGCTTGATAAACCATGTGTGGTCTGGGTGGGCTTTCAGGGAGCAAACAGCTCCAGGGCAGAATGTTTGCTGTTATTAATAATGTTTTTTGAGCTGGGAACAATGCTGGGAGCTCTTGGAGAGATGTCACTGCTGCTTCCAGCATCTCCCATCAAGCCCATGGGAACTGCAGGGGCTCAGAGGGGCTGTCAGCCAGTGTGGAACAGCTGAGGTGGTGTCAGCACTGATGGTGTTAGTGTTCAGGAACACATAATCATGGAATGGTTATATGCAGGTGCTTTTAGTAAGAGCTCTGGGTGTCAGGGGACACAGACCCAAATCTNACATTTCCCAAGCCTAACTTTCTTTCTAACTCTCCAAATTTTCTATGATTTCAAAATCTTTTACTATCAATGGGAGCCCCCCACCAGCACATCTGTGGGGTGGCTGATGCTGGTGGAGGCTGGTGTTGGGAAGGGTCTGTGCAGTGCTCAAGGTGTGGGGTTTTTGCAAGGAAATCTGCACAAATAACCTTACAGGGAGAGCTGGGGGATGAATATCCATGAGCTGTTTCCACTGGAGCTGGTGGGTGAGGTGGAAGCATTGCAGCATCTTATTCTGGAGGGATTTGGGAACAGATCCACTGAGGGCTGGGAAAGGCAACTGTGCTGAAGAAGTTCAAAAGTTACTGTGTGTTACTGAGGATACAGGAATCCATGGCCTGGAGGTGATCCCAAGCAGTTGAAAGGGTCAAAACTTATTCTACCATGTTTTCATGTGCTTGGATTTGAAATTAGGGTTAAGAATTACAGCCACATCCTGGCCATGATCATATTTAATAATAAACACACTTAATAATGATCATATTTAATGACCTATCTTTTAACTTGTTCTTACCTATGCTGAATCACACTGAGTGTCTAATAATTAATTTATTTCAGTTTTTTTCTAAACAAATCGATCTTTTGGGCACCCAGCAAGTCCATGTTGCTTCCTAAGAGACCCAAATGCAGTCCTATCCAAAGAACAAGCACAACATTTGGAATTATGTTTGTATAACTGGATTTTAATTCAGTGTTGCCACAACCTGTTTACCAAGGGGCTTTCAAGGTCACATGAAATTCCTCTAACTTTGAAGTAATTTTATTTAATTTTGATTCTTGCAACTGTCATATTGTTCTGGACCCCTTTTTTACCTCCCACACCCCCTCTCTCCAAAAATAAACCTCAGAGCTTTCAACTCTGTAACAATTTAATATCTTTAAGAAAATGATTAGAGAGATGAAAACAAAACTCTGGAGCAGGCTGAACTGCTTGCCAAAAAAAAGGGGGGAATATTTGAGGTTTCAGACCCCTCAGCCAACACCAAGCACATGGCCAAAGGGCAGACCAAGGGGAAAAGCAACAGGAGATCCTTCCTTTGTCCTTTGGAGCCAGGTGGAGGAGGATTCAAACTCTGATTGTCCTCCCCTTGCTTCAGTCCTACCCAGGTAAATGCCCCTATAGCAATAAAGCTGCTGCAGACAGCACAGCATTTATTGATAGATCGATAGTCAATTTATTTATCTCATTCACCTGCCAGCTGTCATAAGTGAGCCTGTCTGCTTGCCTGGTTGTTATGCAAAATGCTGTTGGACTTTCAGCTTAAGTGATTTCTTTTTCATACTTCTCTGGAATGAAATTTTTAGCATTTTTTTGTTGTTTTATTTTTTTCTCTCTTTCATGGCAGAGTTTCAGCCTCTGTCTAATTTGGATCTAGTTTAAATCTACAGACTGGAGGTTTTTTAAATAGATTAGGGGGGATGAGTGCCAAACCCTCACAGGAAACTAATTCTTGCAGGTCCTTTGAAAAGCTCAGCTTTGAAGAGTGACTTCTTCACGCTGGCCTAGATAGGGAAGAGGCCAAGCTGCAGAGGGAAGTGCTGCAGGAATATTGCACTGCTCAGCCTGGGGCTGTCTGGCATTTTGAGGGCACAGACTGGAAATGAAATATCACTGACCCCACCATAATCACAGATAGCCCGCACAGGCTCCTCCAAAGCCTGATCTGGCGGAACAAGATAAGCATTGTGGTGCTGTTGTCATGCTCAGCCCTGTCCCTTGGCTTTGTTTGCAGCATCCAGGGCTCACAGGAACCTGGAAGAGCCATCATCCTGAGGACTGCAGATAATCAGGGCTCTGGCTGGGACAATTGGGCTGGAAAAAGGAAAGGCAGAGCAAAACAAAACCCCCAAACCAAGAGCTCTGTTGTAGGAGCATCTGGAAGGGCTCTGGAAGATTTAGGGCTAACACAGAACTCGTTTCTGAACCAGACAAGGCTTAAATCTGTCTGGTTTGGTTCACACTCATTCTGACAGCTACTAATATTTGTCTGCAGCACACACAGACATGTCCAAAAATATCTCTCTTAATGATGGGGAAGTGCTTGAAAGAAAACAGGGGCAGAGACACCAAAATCCCAGGGAACATCTCTCTGACATCGGGGAGTCCTGGTGACATCACAGTCAATTGTGTGGGCAATATGCCAAGGAGAGGGCATGAAATAATATTTGTGTGCTGCTGTTAGTGTAGAGTGTGCTCCCATCACCTTTGGGAGCAGCTGGTGACTTTCAAGATAAATTTTGTTAAAAAAGCAAAGAGCCATGGAGCAGAAAGGAGCTGGTGCCTTGTCCTTGCCCAGTTCCCAGGGAGGGCTGGGCCTGCTCCTGTTTGAGTGTGCACTTGGTGGGATGCTCTGAAGGATGGACATCCAGCACCTGGCGGGGCTGGGCTCTTCTGCTTAGGCTTTGTTCAATGCCTCTACTATTTTTTTTCCTTTTTAAAACTGTTCTGATCATTTAACACATTTAATTTCTTTTTTTTTTTTTTTTTTTTTTGTTTCAAGCACCAGCCCTCAAGGTCTCTGCTGAACCTCTTTCCTCACTTACATGCTTTAGTTGTCTTGGCCATGTGGAGATGGAGAATTTAATTTGCTCTGATGTAGCCTCTCCCTCAGACTTCCCTCTCTGGGTAGAGAAGCTCCTGCCCTTGGATCCTGCTGTTCTTTCTGATGGTGGGGCCTGCATGATGTACCTATTCCAGCCTCTTGACTTTTCCTCCCTCTTCTGTAGTTTTTTTCCCTGTTTTTCTGTTTCCCTGGAGTGTCACAGTGCTAATGAGCACTGAGACATTCCTAGTGGCTCCTTCTGCCCCTGACATGCTGGCCTTGGTGGAGGCTCATTAATGCAGCTTGAAGGGGCAGTGTTTTCTCATCCTCAGCCCTATTCAAATAGAGTGTGTCCCCTTGCTGTTATACAGGCAGAAAAGCCCTCAGTCTGTGCAGGGGCCTCCCTGAGGCAGCACTGCACCCTTCATCCCTCTTCCCTCTCATCTCCCCTCCCATTTCAGCACCTCCTTTCAGCCCTTTAAGAAGCTCCTCGGTGTTTTCTCTCCCTGTGCTGGCCTGGAGGGCATTTCCTGGCACGGCCCAAATTCCCTTGGGCTCCCAGCCCTGTTGAGACAGAGCCCAAACAAGGCCTCACTCCACTACCCTTGGGCCAGAGTTTCGCCTTATCCCATCTCCCTCAGGGATACCGACCCTTCTCCTCCTTGCTGAGAGGTTTCTCACCTTTCCACAGCCATTCAAAGCTCCCCTGCTGGCAGAAATTCAGATCCTTGCTTGGGATTTCCCCTGAGGGTCAGAAAACTCTGTACCAATCCCAGCTGTACCATGGGGTGCTCCTAATCCCAGTCCAGGCTTTGCAACTTCACCTGGAAAAGCAGTGATGCACAGGGCAATATTTCTCATTTTAAAATGTCCCAGGAGCTGTAGAGGCCTCAGCTCTGTGTCCCAGGTGGTGCCACTGGTGGCTCAGAGAAATAAAGAGTGAAACGCAGCCCAGGATGGTTTTGTGAGGAAACCATCTTGCACCCATTATCCACAAATGCAAGGCCTTGGTAAATCCTCCCAAGAGCCGCAGGTGGAAGGATTCAGTGGTGACAAACAGACATGAGTATTGCTTACCTAACCCAGCACTCTGATTTCATTTTGGCTGATTTTCTGCTTCTGCAGAAAATGCAATTAAATCTAGAGTTGAAAGCTAATAGAAAACCTGTTCTTGGAGGTGTTTCTTCAGAGACTTCAGGAGTTTCAGGCTGGAACATTCCCTAAGGTCAGATCTATGCTGTTCCCTGCAAATATAATTTTTTTTATGACCTCAATAATTCTAAATTATTTCAGTAGCCATATCTATTAATGTTAAGTCTATTTTCCAAAACTGTACCATAATCTTGGCCTCAGGTGCATCTTGCAGCAAAGGGTTCTGTAGGTTGCATGGAAGATTGCTGGAATTAGAAGTTTGCTTTCCATGTAAAATATTGGAATTCAGTGAGCCAAGTTTAAAATGTATTTTTTGGACTTTAAAAAGGAAGCTTAACAAGGCCATATCATTTGTTTGACTGTCGAGGTTGGAGCAGATGACCCTACTGGTGTTCCCTTCCTTTGTTTCAAATCCCAATGAATCAACAGCACACAAAGAGATAAAACAGCCAAATGCTATGTAAAACCTATAAAAAAAGCCTGAAAAATGTCACTAAGTAAATTCAAATAATGCATAACTTAGAGGGAATTGCAACTGGTTCATGGATATTCCATGAGCAGAAGATAAACATCTAACTTAGTTGCATAAATTATTCATCATAACATATTTGCTCAGCTTTTCTTGTCAGCTGGGGAAGCCACACATCCAAGCACAGGGAGAGCAGAGCAGAGCT
>WBNQ01019447.1:0-20796 GCA_013401375.1 Spizella passerina | reverse complement strand
ACCCACCCCAAACCTAACAAAAATGCCTTGCCTCCAAAGAACAATCAAATAGAGCATAAATGTCCAGAGATCCATATATAGCAAAACAATGAGCAAAGATTTCAAACCCAGCCTCTGGTTTATAGAGGGGGCAAGAATATTCTTAAGCAGTGAATCTGTAGCAGCATTGCAAATCTTGTTTTAAAATAAACCAGTCAGACCTCCACCAAATTAATTTCTCATTAGAGAACATATCAAAGTGGTTACACAGAAATAGTTTTGGTCTGCTCAAAATCAGTAATGGCCGTGCCCCATATTCTCCTGGTGGGGCACTGCACTGCTACAGGGCACGTCACAGGGCAAATTTCTCATGACATGCACGTTTTGTGTCTATATGATGATACAAAACACCAGGAATACAAAAATACAGCAGAAAACTAAGTCTTGGACCTTTAAAAAAAAACTCCTAACAACTAAAGATTCACATTATCAAGGTGTGACTTAAACCATCAAGTGAGCTGTGCCAGTAATACTGCAGAATCTATAAGCTTACATATAATTATCTACTATTATCCTTACCTCACAGTAACTCTCCCAACTTCTTGTTTTGCAGAGTTGATGAAAACTCTGCAAGACAGAGTTTTCTTTGTCAGGAAGAACTACTGGATTTTACTGAAGTTATTTGTTGCTACTAGAAAGAAATAGCACTATACATGCTTAAAAATACAAAGAAACATTACTGCCAATTAAGCACCGATCTACACTTCCAAACTATATTTGACACATGAATAAGCACTGCAAGTGTGACATACAATATTATTCAGAGTTATTAGACACCAATTTTATGAGATAGGATCTGATTTAAGTATAACTCAGTGCTGAGTCAGGTCTTCAGGTTGTATTAAACAAGCACTTATCCATAGAAGCAGCTTTTATGCAAGTTAACAAGATCATTCTGTTTAATCCATAGTTATGCAAGCATTATGATCCCTATGGCAAGTTGCAAGAATTATGCAAACTTCAATCTATGCCTCATTATTATTTCTAAACACAAAGTTTTATCAAATGTTGTATTTTTTTGATTAAGATTGGATGTTTTCTTTGACAATGAGTAGAAAGAACCTAAGATTCAATTGGAATATCACTGTACATTTCACTGTATCTTATTTCCATCATTTTAACACTTCATTTCCTTGCAATCACAATGAGATAAAGAAGCAAGGCTAGCAGGATGTGTTGTAACTATTTGGTAAATACTGCCACCTAATGCCTACAGATTATTGTAGTCACTTACACTGGGCAAAATTTGGAAAGAGAATGTCTTAACAGACTAGAAAATGACAAAAAACTTGGCTTATGGAGAACAGAAAGAACTTAGTAGTGGTACAGAATTTCTATGCCCAAGCAGCATGTAACTTTCAAGACTACCAAAATCATTTCAGTGACACATTGCCTAACTATCAGAGATTCCTCTTAAAGCATAATGATGGTTCTACCACAGAACTCTACTGAATTTCAAAACTCCTTCTGTTGCCAGTCAAAATCTTTCTGTTGCAACAGTTAAACATTTCTCACTTATTGCTTAGGCCATTAATATACTGTAATCTACAGATGGTCAGATCTGGACAAATACATGCCTTGCTTCCCTAACTCCACAAACAAATCTGATGCATTCAAGGAATTCAGATGTCTGCTTTTCTTGTTGTTTCTATTTCTTACAGTTTGAAAGTGATAAATCAGATCAGACAGAAAGCTCAAATGTGATACAAGCAGACATAGCAGTCTTTCAGCATCAAGGGCCAGGATGAATGTCTTCTCCAGCAATGAAAGGCAGTAAGAATACCACACATATTAGGACACAGACCTGTTTTATGATAATTATTTTCTAGGATCACAAACCAGTGCCCCAAAAATCATCCCCTCCAGAGATCTGCATTAAAGTCTGTCTCAAAATGGAACTAAGTGCTCCTCAGATTTCTGGTAAAGGACTCAGGGGAGAATAAAGAGAAACAGAAGTTTGGAGCAGAGATTTATACACATGATTTAGCAAATGATTATTTTCATCAGTAAAAGAAACCACGAGAGTTTCGGGAAATGAGTATTTTAAGATAGTAATCACTGCAGTCTGAGTTTTTGTTACTAGCTTCAACAATATAAAAGCCAAATAGAAACCACAGGAACTTCACCAGAAGATTCAGGGTATGGAATTCTGCTCAGTTACTACCACCCAGCGGCAGTCTGGCAAAGCATCAGGGTACTGACAGCAGCTCATTCCCCTTGACAGAGGGAAGCTGCCTCCACTTCACCTTTTGTCTTTTGCATCTATCTGGAAGCTAAAGAACACCTTTCCCCGTGCCACAAGCATGTGACAAGTGACTACAATCCTCTAAAGTTCAGGCCCTTGGATCCTGCTGTCACAGAAATTAAAGATTACTTATTTCCTGAACTGACTAAATACAACTCCCAAAGATTGATGCACATCTCCCTCCCATCCCATGAAGCAGAGATTAACAGAAAATACAACTGAACATTAATCTAATGAGTTGAAGTTTTTCTAATATCTATTTCCATACACAAGTATCACAGAGTTGCCATATGTCCACAGACCACTTTTTTTAGGAATGAAATCTCCCTGCTGTCAGTGGACTTTCTTCATAGAGAGACAACCAGAAAAAACCCCAAAATAATAAACATGTACCACTTAAGACACTTCATACATGAGTTCTAACAGCAGGACCACATTCAAGATCATCTTCCCATCTGATGTTTTTTGAACAGCAATTGTAAACAAACTATCAATTCACAGGTGAGTGTTTTCCTTTAAAGCATAAGTTTCCACAGTTAACTAGAACATACTGATGTAGAGAGGCAGTCTTAGATAAGGCTGCATAATGTGACATATCAGTGTTTAGGCAGATACAGACAATTAGGTCAGAAAGATTATCAGACATACACTTAGTACCTCTCATACCTTAGCTTTAACAATGGTATATTCATTTAATGTCAGAGTAGCAACATTTTTTTGTTCTTAATAAAAATAAAGAGATGCCACATGCAAAGCAGCCAACTCAACGATGCCAAGGCTTTTATGAGAGGTCCCCAAAGAAATTTAAATCATAAACAACAGTTTTGGGTAAGTCTGAAAAACATGGATATTGTAGTCTCAGGCTGCAGACAATTTAGACTAACACTGAGATGTCACTGTGCTATCTCAGAGCAACCTGAAAACAAGAGTTCTCAGTTTGCCTCTAGCTTCTTCCATAAGTCAAACACTGTCAAGACTGTAAGGATAAACAACAGTCCATTTGTAGCAAAATGCAAGAAATGTGATTAAAAACAAACACCCTTTTAGTTAATGAAAGATGGATTCACTCATAAATATATAACTACAATTTATAATTAGTTTTTGCATCTGAACTTTACACTGGGGGTTTTTCTTTAAAAAAAAAAAGTTTTGTACTAAACACACTTCAAACTTTTCCCACTGCTTTCACAGACAAAGTAAGCAAATCTTTAAGTAGAGCTAAAGTACAGCCTGTAATGGTCAATTCTTTTCTTCCAACTTACTTTTTTTGAAAGAGATTTTCTCTATTTTATCATGGTAAAAACAACAGCTAGACATTTTAGTCATGAAGTCTGGTACCAAGCCTGTGTACTTGAACCATTACCCTTTTCCAGCTGCAGTGATGCTATGCAATTTGGGATTGCTTTATTTAACCTTTTTTCATTCTTTAACTCCTGCTGATTTGCTTCCTTTAGGTTTGCAAGACCAGCAGAAAATTTCTCAACATTCACTGCTACTGAAACGGTAAAATAACTTGTTTCTAATACTCAAACCCCTAGAGGAGGTTAGTGGAATGAAGGCATAAACTTCTGAAGAATGGCAAGACCTGATTAGTCATTTATTCCAAATATTAGATTATTTCATTCTTTCTTAGTATACTAACCAGTCAACAAAAAATTCCAGGTAGCCTTCATCTGGTTTCTCCAACTTCGGTGTCCCCATTTCAGCTTTTATGCCTACCAAGATATCAGTTTCTCCCTATTAAAACAAAAACACATCACACAACTGGAATTACAAGTACAGAACTATTTGTTTAATTTAAATGTCTATGGTAAGCTGACATTTCTACCTTTCAGTTATCGGATCACTCTATCAGCATGAACTTAAATTAACATTTTCTGTAAAAAACAAAAGGCTTTAGAAGAACAATATTAATTGTAAGAAGATTCTTCAAACAATTACCATACATGTTACCTATCTCTAGGTTAAAAAGACTCTTAATATCCAAGACTACTTCTATCATTTTGGTTCTGCAAACAGCTCTTTCTGCAGAACTTTCATAATGGTGCACAGTACATTTATCTTCTTCTTCTTCAGCATGCCAGAAATAGTTTTGCTTCATTTTAAAGGAATAGAAATTTTTGCCTCTCCCAGAAACTAGGCACAACAGTGACTTCAGTTTTCAAGATTATATTAGATTAGTTCAGACTGAAGGCTGTCCAGGCCCTTTACAGTAAATCCAGCTCAAGCCAGCCTGAACTAATGATACATCCTGCCATTATTTCCATATCCCATAGTTTCAGTTACTGCTATACCCATACATGTTATTGCACACAAACCTATCAACAAATAGCATCAGATTAACTAGTCACATGAACAAGCAATTTCATCAGCAAGGTATCCAATGCCTAAGAAATTTACCTACCAGCTTTACTCTTGCAGATCCACTTGTGTTTGATACAACATCTGTTTCTACTTCTGCACATCTGTAGTCTTCACAGCCTCGACCGTCTACACGAAGGTCTTCCTAAGTATGACAACCAATATGTTGCTAAGGGAATCAGTAATGAAAAGTAAAAACAAAACAAAACAAACAAACAAAAAAACCCCACCACAAGCCAAAAACTGTGACTTTAAACTTTCTTTCTCCTATGCCAAATGCAGCAGCAAAAAGGATATAAAAGCAACAGCTTGTAGTTTCACCATGGAATACAAAAGAACCAACTATACTTTTTAATTTGTATCTCATTTATGTAGGGCTTGTAACAAGCAATCTGCAGGCAGACATGAATTGCACCTCTAATTCCCAAAAGAAAGTTTCACATTTTGTAACTGTAAAGGCCTTGGCTTTAACTGGTACTTTACCTAACCAACCCAGCTCTTTCCTGGGATAGGCAAGTTCTGCCCTTTTACATCAGTAATTAGGACCCCAGCAGACAAAAAAAAAATACACCAGCCTTCCAAATGCTTTCATCCATTTGTATTCCACAAATGAGCATTACACATCCTCTGATACTATACAGCTTGTTCCCATAAAAACATGTAGTTTTTCATTAAACTTCAGTAAGAATACAATTCTTTTTTCTTTGAGGCTTCTCCTTAAGCATCCTTCACTCTCCCTCCTTTGTCCACTCATGTTCCTTTGCTAAATTACAGGCTAAAACTCTATGCAATGGCAATAACTTGAAAAAGAGCCAGGGAAGAGCAAGGAAAGAGGAGCAAAAAAAAAAAAAAAAGGCAAGAGGGGACAAAGGATATTAATCTCTTAGAGATCATCCAACGGAGGGCAATGAAGATGGTGAAGGGCCTTGAGGGGAAGTGATTTGAAGAGATGCTGAGGTCACTTGGTCTGCTCAGCCTGGAGGAGACTGAGGGGAGACCCCACTGCACTCTACAGCTTCCTTGTGAGAGGAAGAGGAGGGGCAGGCACTGATCTCTGTGGTGGCCAGTGACAGGACCCGAGGGAATGGCCTGGATTCCTGTCAGGGGAGGCATAGGCTGGACATGGGAAAAGGTTTTTGACCCAGAGGCTGGCTGGGCACTGGAAAAGGCTCTCATGGGAAGTGGTCACAACACCAGGCTCGACAGAGCTCAAGAAGCATTTGGACAATGCTCTCAAGCACGTGGTGTGACCCTTGGGGTGCTCTGTGCGTGGCCAGGAGTGGGTGAAACTCGTGGCTTCCTTCCAACTCAGCATATGATGTCATTCTGTGAAAACAAATCCACGTCCCGCTCTCAGCCTGCTTCCCGTCCCAATGCTCGATGTGCTGTGATAACTCCAGAGGTTCGCCACCAGACACAACAGGGGAGGGCTCCCTCCCTCCCTCTCTCCTACCCAGCCCAGCCTGCTCCCTGCCGCACGGTATCTGCACGCCGTGCACGATGTAGAGCTTCTCCGCCTCGCTCAGCACCACGGACGCCATTCCCGCCGCCTCCCGCCCGCACCTGCGCAGTGCCCGCTTCCTGCCTGCCTTCCTGCCCGCCCTCCATCCGCCCGGCAGCACCGATAGCAGGGACGCTGTCTCGGGCTGGTGTTCCCCCCACCCAGCCGGCACTGCCGCCTCACAGCGAGGGCTCCCCTTGCCTGCTGGCCAAGCGCGGGGTGCAGCCGGGAAGCCACAGAAGCCTTTCACGTCCCGCTCTGGCCACGATACCCACTGGGCACCCCGCATCCCGTTAAACGTCCCGTCCAAAAAGCTGACCCTCGCGGTAAAAACAAAGCTCCCGCTCTCTGCCAAAAGCTCCTCCAGGAGGCTGTGGAAGCATCCCGGTGCACAGCAATGGATCGCATGGTCATAGTTCTCTGCGTTTCCTCATTTTCCTCGCGAAGTTTTTAACCTCAGAAAGGTCCAAGCAAGGTGCGGTGCGCGGGGAAGGCTGGTGCGGGAGCAGGGAAGAAACCAAATGCTTTCCTTAGGAGATTCTCGTTGTGAAAAACGCCAATCACTGTTTTTAAAATTTCAAAAGTTTAATTACAATAAAATGGTTATAAAAATAGTAATAGGATTAGAGTAATAATAATTTGGACGATTTGAATTAGGACAATATGAGACAATAGAGACAAAGAGTTATGGACATTCAGGTACCTTTTTCTGGGCAGCACGAGCCTGAAAAAGGACAACCGTTAACAAAGGATTAACCCTTAAAAACAATAACCTGTTGCATATTCATACACTTCATACATGATGCATAAATTCCATTCAAATACAGGATTCTGTCTGGTCATCCTCAACTTCTTCCTCTGAATCCTAACAGCGCCTTCGAGGTGGGAAGAAGTTCACTTCTTCTGATAAGAGGGCAATAAATTCTTTTTCTCTGAAAGATTTAGGTGTCCTGTGGCTGCTATCTCACTGCGAGTCGTTTCTTTAAAAAAAGTATCCTACATAGCATAGTTTCTATTTTAACATTTCTTATAACCTAAAACTATATTTAACACAGTACCTAAGAGAATTAATACAGCATTACTTTCTAACACAACACATATAATATTCATTTTAATATTTGCGAAAAGCCAATCATAAAATACGCATTTTTCACATCTTGGTGCTCTGCCAGATACTGCTGGGAAAGTGGCGTGGGAAATGTGATTAAAAACTTGCACTATATATTAAAACAATAATTAAGGGCTGGGTTTTTTTGACAGCCTTAATTGAAAGTTTCATAATAGTAATTAATGTAAGTTTGCATGCTTTTTTGCACAGCTCCTGTGTGATAATTTTCAGAGTATTTTAAAAGATTCTATCTTGACTTCACACTGATGCTTGCTTCGCTAAAAATGATCCATGGTTCCCAAGGATTACTCAGCACACTGCCAGAGTTTATGCAGCTTTCCACAACTCCTTGTTGTACAAAGCATTCCTGTCTGTGCCTACTTGAACAGGTGGCATGATGCAGTGGGAGCAAACAAGAGTGATGGATGGTTTTGGAAGTTTTAGCTTGGTCTGGTCCCATTGGCAGGCTGCTTATCAATCAGCAGTTGGGGCAGAGTGGATGCATTTTTGGGACCCTTCCCACAGCTTACCTGCATCTGAAAGGAGCCACATTTCTGCACACTAGGGTTTTATGGGGATTGCTTACTGCTTCTAGGTGGGGAGAGCCAGCAGGGGAGCCTGGCAGAGCTGGGAGCTTGGGTAGCTTGTCCTCCCCACTCACCCTAGGGAGGTGAGCAGGGCCAGGTCTCCTTGCTGGCCCACGGGAGTGACAGACAAAGGCAGTGCCCATGCATGAGAGGGCCCTGGTTTGTATGTTCCCTCTAAAACAGCATCTGCCAGTGCTGCTGTCCAGCACAGCCTAACCCTTCATTTGACTTGCAGTGTGGTATTTGTGTCCTCGCATTGCACGGTGTGAACCAAACAAGAAGTAAGAAGTCAGAAACTCTCTGAAGATGTGAGTGAATTCTTGATCTGAAGCAGTGTTAATGCAGATGCACCCTATGATTTCCACTGAGAGCATAGGGAGATGACATTATGGCTCTCATCTCACTTCCTGACTTCCATGGCTCAACCCACAGCAGCTAACAGTTACAATTGCCAGGAAAGAGTGATGTGTTAATTTTTTTCCCACTTCTGCCCCCCAGCTTGGAGTCTACCTAATGCTAGTCAAATTCTTGCACAGTCCAGAGGCTCAGCTAGCAAATCTTGCTCACATGCAAACAGTTTTTCAAAGGTGGGAGGAGCCCAGGTTTGGCTCGTTTTTTCTCAGGGAGGGCAGAAGGCAACCTCTTGCCCTAAAGAGCACTTCTGAGGACATTCAAATTCCAGCGCAAGGCAGTAGTGAGGCTTATCATACAAAAAAGGATGCCACTTGTTTCTTGGGTTTGTTTGGGTTTGTATGTTGGGGGGTTTTTTTAACAAAGGAAAAGCAGTATCTTTTAACTTCATTGTGGTAAGTGAATGATGTGTGTTGGCCCATGTCATGGTTTGACACTGGCTAAACACCAGCCACCCATGAAAGCTGTTTGCTGATCTTCTCTTGCTCTCAGCTGGGCAGAGGAGACAAAAAAAATAATGGAGGGCTCATGAGTTGAGGTGAGAACTGGGAGAAACTCAGCCCTTGCTCTGGCTCTGAACATGCTACCTGCAGTAGAGTGCTCTGTCACAGAATCACAGTCTCAGAACGGGTACAGTTGGAATGGACCACTATGGGTCATCTGGTCCAACCTCCCTGCTCAAGCAGGGCTGTCCTAGAGCACATGGCACAGGATTGTTCTTGAGTATCTCCAGTGAGGCAGACTCTACCTCTTTGTACAACTTCTTCCAGTGTCACCCACACAAAAAAGAAGTTTTTCCTCATGTTCAGGTGAAACTTCCTGTGCATCAGTTTCTGCCCACTGCCCCGCATCCTAGTGCTTGGCACCAGAGAGGAGCCCAGCTCCATCTCTTTGGCACACCCACACCCCCCTCCTTTCAGACATTTATACACATTAATGATGTCCCCTCTCAGTAGTCTCTTCTCGAGACCGAACAGGCCCAACTCCCTCAGTTTTTCCCCCTAGAATGATACTCCAGTCCCCCAAACATCCTCACTGCTCTGCACTGTACGGCTCCTCCTTGTGTGCCAGCAGATTCTGGACACCTGCAAACCAAAACCACCCTGAACCCGCCTGGGGCTCAGAGGTGCCCGCTGAGGCAGAACCATCCGTTCTCATGCCAAAACAAAAAAGTGTGTGGTTTTTCCTCACAAAACCCGCATCTATCCCCAGGGCCCCGCACGCCCGGGCCGTTAACGCGCAGTGGGCACAGGCGGTCCGCAGCCGCCCGGGCCCAGCCGCCGCTGCCGCCCGTGGGCCAGGGAGCCCTTGGCGGGGCGGGGAAGGGCAGGGCCGGGACGCGCTGCCTCCCGCCGCCGCCGCCGCCGTTCACTTCCTGGTTCCTCCCGGCGGCCGCTCCACCTCCGCGCAAGGGGCGGGCGGGCGGCCGGCGGAAGGGGGGGTGCGGTGCCGTGCCGTGCCGCTGCCGGCGCGGGGGCGGCGGGGCGCGCCGGACCCGCGGCGGCGGCGGCGGCCACTGGGGTAGGTGGGTGCGACTGACAGCGCGGGGCGGGGGGTGCTGGGGGGCGGGCAGGTGTGTGCGCCGGCGGAGCGGGGCGGGAGCGGGAACTGGGAGCAGAGAGCGGGGAGCCGGGAGCGGGCCGCCGGTGAACGCCATCCCGCCGCTGCACCAGCCGCCCCCCGGCCCCGCCGCTGTCCCTGTGGTGTCCCCGGCCCGCGCGGCCCCTCGGCCGTACGTGCGGGAGCCCCGGGGTGGCGCGGCCGCCCAAGGGCCGCGCGGGGCTCCGCATCCCTCGGCGGGGCCCCCGGGCCAGGGCCGGGCGGCGGCTCCTGTCCCGCAGCAGCGTCCCCGGGACCTGTGGGCATCGGTCGGGAAACGGGCGGAGGGCTCCCGCTCTCACCTCGCCGCCTTCCAGCGCTGGGCTTTAAATACTGGGAAGCTGAACGCATTTAATGGTAGCGTGCTAAGTACGCGGTTTAGGTCTGCTCCGCGGCCTTTCGGAGCAGCGTTGAGTCCCCTCGGCAGGAAATTTAAAGTCGGAGCCTCCAGCGATTTCGTCGGGGTCCTGTGACCTGTCGGTGGATTGCAGTGGTCCTGTAGTTTGCTAATGCGTCGCAGCGATGGGAGCAGCTGGACAGCGAGTGGAGCTGACCGTGTCGCTTCCGAGGTGGCCCTGGTCATCCGGCGTGTGGCTGTCCCATGGCCCCATCGGCCAGGTGCGCCCCCGGCATCGGCAGCAATCCCTGGCGAAAGCATGGCGCTGGGCTGGGCTGTGCTGTGGCGGGTTTAGTTGAAATGGATGGTGAGTTTTACGTGACAGGAGCAAGCGATCCGGACTGCTTTAGAACGGCAGCTTCTGAGTGCTACTGGAGTTGTTCTGTAAGGTAAATTTTTAAGAAGAAGTAAAAGTTCACGATGGCTCATTAGAAAATAGTCTTCAAGAAAATAATCAAGAAAACAGGCCTTGGGGAGGAGGAGGCAGCAGTCTGTCCCTGATGGGCTCTCCGCTTGGTGTGAACCATTGAGGGATGTGGGATGGACAGCAAAGTTCGTTTAGATGTCTTTCCTTTGATACCGATTCAGAAAAGCTAAACTGTGTTTTTCAGCATGAGAAAGAGCCAGTGTGCCAGACTCCTGGCACAGCAAAGGTGTGTATGGAATGTCAGGTCTGTAGGAAAGGAGCCCAAATTTGGATGGTTGTTCTGATACGGTGGAATCACAGAGGGGGGAGGGACTGGTGACTTACGGTGAGTGACTGCATTGGGTATCTTGTGGTGTACGTAGCAAGGCATTAGTGAGGACCATATTTTCCTTTGCTTAATGAAAGCAACAAATAAGTTATTAACAAATAAGCGTAGCATTACAGGCATTTCAGTGATAAGAGTCACCATAAAGGGAGCCACGCCACTCTTACGTCTTTTAAAAATGCAGCCCCATGTGCAATCAAGATGCGCTTCTTCAAAGGCCATGACTCTGTCAGCGTAGCTCCTGGTGCTGCCTCACTGATGCAATAGTGTTTGTCACACCAGAGGGACCTGCTGCTGGTAGTAAGTTGTGTCTGACTGAATGTTCATTGAGACTTACAAGGTGCGGCCCAGAAACTCTTGTGTGTTTATAGGTTTATGAAAGGGCAAATATCAGGTGTACCTAAACCCCAAAATATTTGTTGTGACATTTAGGATCTATAGCAATAACATCTATTGGGTATTTTCATGTATGTTTCTGCTTCCTTTTAATTTTCATTTAAAGTGATGTAGTTACAGACAAGGGTGTCTATTTCAGTTTGAAATTGCTTGTTTGGTTGTACACATAAGTACACAAATGTAATTTAATCCAGATAATGGGAGCAGGTTGGAAGAAGATGAATACCTAATTCCTCAGCAGATGCAGGTCTGCTGTGCCCAAGTAGTTATGTGTTTTTTCTGGGCAGTTTCCTTTGCATCAGCGAAGGGGAATAGCTGACAGTCTTCAGCAGTGTGTGTGTATCCTGGGCAGTGGTAGCTCAGCTTTGGTGAATCTTTTTCTTACCTAATATGCATTTACTTTTCTCAATGGGTGGATTGCTGTGCGCCTCCAGCAGAACAGGAGCTAGCAGTGCTGCATAGTCCATGCAGTTTAAACCGTGTTGCTTTATTTCAGGAAGACTTGCTCATGGAGCCAGTTTCGCTGTGCAGACATTTCCCATACAGCTGTAACAGGGCATCTCTCCCGTAGAGGAGACTAGATGGGCACCCATAGTGTTGTCAGTCTGAAAATGCACTGGCTGTAGCTCAGCCAGCCTCTCTGCAGATGTTAGTTGGCTGAGCTTATGCTTTTCTCTGATGCCTCTGCAGTGTAGACATGACCTTTTTCTTAGGGCAATATTCAGGAATACAGTTTTTCTGCCTTCCTGACAGAAGACAGCAGATAATGTAAAATATGACACAACAGAATAGCTTGTTGTCAGTTTTTATTTCCCCCATCCTGCACTTAGCTGGTTGAAGCAAACTAAATGTGACCGATTGTACCTGGAACATCATACTTAACCTGTTCATGTAACTGATCTGAAGCTTTGGGTTGTTCTCAAGAAAACGAGAAGTTAAAGCTTTCCTAATTGAAGCTGTGTGTTTCCTGGGTTGTGCAGGCAATAAGGAAAGAAGATAGCCCTTGCCTGGAGCTGCAGTGCAGCAAGTCTGCCAGTAACACTTCACACATTGTCCTTTTGAGAGGGAGTCCAGAAACACGAGCCAGCTTGTTTGCAGGGTGTGGGTGCCAAAGACCTCCCCATATGGCAGCAGTTCCCTGCTAGTGAGGTGCAAGGTGTTAGAGGCAAGGTGCAGCTGGCTGCTGGCTCACTGCATGGGAGCACTGGTGTGTTAACTCCTGTTGTTTGCTTCTGGCTGTGCCCCCAGCCTGGGGGCTGCTTGGGAGTGCTTCTGGAGACTGGAGTGAGAGATTTGTCTAGGCTTATAGCCCCATATCTCTCTTTGCATCGCCAGGGTGACCATACAGAACCCGTGCTGTTACAGGAGAAGAGGTAGGAGTGCAAGAGGAGGGGGAAGAAAGAAAGAGAGGATAGATATGGAAAGGTAAGGAAATGAGAGGGAAGGGTACAGCATCAGAGTTCAGCTAGAAAACTGTTGGGAAGTGCTATTCCAGGAGCAAGTAAAACAGCAAGTAAAAAAAGGACACAGAGGACTCACTGTTAAGATCCTTTGACAACAGAGGAATGTTGAATGAGAGGAAATGCAAGGCCTTTCTTGTTCCTGCTCCTGGGCTAGTGGTGGATGGTGTGTTTGTCATGTTTGGCTGTGAGTTTTGCAATAATGCAGAACTGACAGGGGTGACCAATCTTAAGTGTGGTGCAGCATGCAGAAGTTAAAACAAGTGGGCTGAAGCTGAAACGGTGTGAGTGAGTAAAGGTGCTGTAAAATACTATGCTCTTGAAAAAAAAAAGGTAAAAAAGACATCTGCAGGCTTAGTGGGAAGGCAGTAGTACCATATCATAGATTACAGAGAGGACTGTAACAGATGATAAAGGTAGGTAATGTGATATGCATTCTTTGTTCTTTGCAGTGCCCACTTGAATTACAGATGTCCAATACAGTACAGAATAGACAAGGAAGATATTATATATGGTAGCTACCGTATATTCATTTATTTCTTTGTATTACAAAAGAAAATTAAGGTTTACACACAGAAGCTATTTTTTATGGCAGCAAGGATCCCTGCTGCTTGCCAGCGCTAAAGTGAGCAAAACAAGAAATGCTTAGTTTGCCAACTCAGATGTTCTTTGCTATGTTTCAAAAGCTTTAACCTACAGCAACTTTGAACCTACAGGTTTTTCCAGTTCTCTGAAGTAGCAGCATATGTTTCTTCTAGTTGTGATTTTAACTTTGCAGGATAGAGGTGATAATTGTTTGGTCCCTGTGTTTTTAATGTGCTATTTTAATGTATGCCCTGTGTACTTTCTGTAGCTGGCTTAGGGATCTGCTTAGGTGTAGTATGTAGATTTGAAATCTAAATGCCTTACAGCCTTTGTGCCTACATCTTTACTTACCCATATGTGGCAAGGCAGAATAATAAACTACAGGCAGGGGAATAAAATCAGAGAGTGACTGACTTGTTCATGCTTGTGAAGAGGGGGCTGTAGCAAAAGCAGGTGAGAGCCAAATCCTGCGATAGACCATCTTGAGTGAAAACCTGTCTGGTAGTTAAAGTGCTCTTTCTGCCTTGAAAGATAGTAGTTAAAATATTTGTTTAGACTGGAGGATTTCTGCCAGCTGCTTATTATGATTAAAACTTTAAAGCTGCAGCTCTTTCTTGCTCTGCAAAATATATTCCTTATGCCAGGAAAGTTGTGTGGTTTTTAAAATTGAAACTAAAAATAATACCAGTTTTATAGATAAGCCTTTCCCTTTATTTTTTATCTTTGTTTAAAAAAAAAGTTGATAAAGGACAAATTGAGAATTTACATTCCCCTAATCCAGTGGCTTGCTGTTTTGGGTCCTGAGTCAGCATGTAAATTGCAAAGCTGTCTAGAAGACCAGGACAGCTTCTCCTGTTTTGTCTCTCATAAGGCTGTGCATTCAGGATAACTGCAGTGCTGTGGGAAAGCATGACATCCCCATCTGTTGTTTTCTGTTTCCTGGTGCAGTCTCTTCTGCACGATTGCTCTTTCCTTCCAATGCTTAACTTTAGATCGGTGGCAATGCAACAAGGATGGTATGTTCAGGATTAGTATTTCTCTTTTGACATGGGTAAAGTAGCTTGTGTGTATTTGGTTTATTGGGAAACTGTGAGATTGAAGTAACAGAACATCTCTGTTGCCCTTGCAGCTCTGATAGTTAAAAACTTACCAGTTATTTTGTAATGGTTCATTACTTAATGACAGTTTTATAAAGTACCTTCTATCTCTAATGAAAGACTTACTAAGATCACTGACTGTGATCAGACCAAGTCAGATCCAAGTCTGACCTCAGTCTTGATGACCTTGTGATTTGTGCCCTGTTTCTACATGTTGCCCCAATTTTGTCACTCATCCATAGTGGTCCAGTGTTTTTGTACCTTGGACAGTAACTACATTGTTTTTGCTCTCCTTTGCTCAGGCTGGCAGCTGACAGGCCTTTTGGTGGGGGTGCAATCACCAGATAACTCAGACTCTTAGGTCAGTCTTTATTGCATTACAATTTATTTATACATACATGTCCATTAGTTAAACAGAAATGATACAGAAATTAACCAGGGAGCTGTTCTATCCACCCTGAGAGGCTGCATGCCACAAGCATCAGGATAGGGAAACCCCTGTATTTGTAATTCAGAAAACATGGCCTTATTTTCCTTTCAGTTCGACTAATGGAATTCCTCTGGCGCTGTTGAAGTTGCTTCTTGTCTACACTGATGTAAATTAGAGGAGGACTGAGGGGTTTGTGCCTTATGTGGCTGCATCTCTTTTGAGGTGCAGTCTGATGCAAACCCTCAGGATGGAGTTTCTAGATATGACAGACATCTTTGATGTAATTTCCCCCTCCCCTTTCTCTCCTTAGGGAGAAGTTTCCTCTGTGTATTTGTTCTCCTATTCAAATGTGTTCTTCAGGAAGGCATGACTTCAATTAAATTTTCCCCTCTAACAAGATGCTTCTAATAAAAATAATGAAAGTATGATTTTAGCATGGGCCATTTTTACTAAGGTCTTGTTCATATGTGGCATTCTTGAAGTAAGAAATAAATTAAAAATAGAAAATAACATCAAAATAGTTGATGTTATAAACACTTTTGTAAACAATTACTGTAAAGCATTGTAGTGCAGCCATTTACTCCCTTTACGTATAGAAAAATGTTATAAATTGGTTATCATCTGGTTTTACATGCTCTCTATTCCCCCTTTTAAGGGAGGTAATCCAAGCCTGTGCTTTTACCCTCAGGAAACATAAATTTATTTTAAGCCTTGTAATTTTTTAAAGATTTCTTTACGCCATTTTTCTTGAGTATGGGAACTGAAAGTGTTGCAATTGCCTGACTTCAGGAGTCAAAGGCTTCAGGAGACTCTTGAGATGTTCGTGAGCCTTTTGCTAAAGGCAGATGCATAGCTGGTAATGTAATATTTAGGCTGTAACTGTACTCCTTAAAGTAGCCTGAATTTCCAGGAGAAAAGTGAAGAAGTGTCTGTGGTAGGCACAATCCTGTTCCCTGCCCCTGGAGGAGGGCTGGCAGCGCCGACTTTGCCCTGTGATAATTCGATCTGACTCATCGGGTGTCCCGTAAGCGCAGCCTTAACTTCCGTGCCCGCTCCTTCCTTCCCTGCTGCCTCTGCCATTGGAACCCTGCAGGAGGTTTCTGCCCCTTTGGGGTTTCAGTGGGGTTTGTTGTGTTTCTTGTTTGTTTGGTATTTTTAACCATGTGTGGACTCCCGAAAGTATGCCAGTGGAAATACAGCTCTCTGTAGCAAATTTGAGCCTGCTAATAATAGGTTTGCTTTTTTTAGCTGCCTTTCACAGACCTGTTAGATGTGTCCCGTTGACCCTCCAGGGTTTTGTAAACCAGAGGTTGGAAAGTGCCATGGCAATGGATATCTGGATGAATCTGCAGGAGACTGCCAAAAATTCTCAGCATAGCTGGCCTCTTTTGTTGCACTCCTGCAGATCACATAAAGCTTTTTAGGCCTTGCAGGAGCCATTAGGAAAAAACATATAAATACTGATATTTTCTTATTATCTGCACTTTGGCAAGTTTTCACAAGCTTGTTAGATTTTGGTTACATGGAAGTGTGGCAGGAGAAGCATAGGTAAAAACCCTTTTAGTTAGGAAACTCACCTTCTTTTATGTCTCTTGCAAAGGAAGATTTAAATATGCAGTGTTTTAATCTATTCAGTTTTATGTGCAGAAAAAATGAAATAAACCTAAAAATTAATTCTTCTGCAGTTTCTGTCTGTCTGGAGCTGACTGCTTTTGTTTAAAAGGACATCTGTCCTGTGGATCTAGATTGCCTGCCTTAGCTGTCGTGAATATAGTAAGCCTAGTTATGTGTGTCTGCTTCCTTTTGATGATAAAAAATCAACTTTAGTATTGTTTGTCAGCTCTCAAGGTACTCTGTGTGTCATAAAATCTCTTTGGAAGTATTTCTTTAAAGTAAATTAAAAAGCAAACTGAAAACCTATAAAAGGTCTGCCGTCTGCCCTGATCTCTCTTCTTTTTATTCTTTTTTTTTCCTCAGTATTGTTTTCATGTAGTTGGCAGAACTTGAAATTCACCTAGTTCATATGACACAATGAAAATGTAACCTCTTCCCCGAGTTCAGTGTTAATGGACTTGTAATAGAGGAAATGATTGCAATGTACACAGTAATGCTGTAGTTCTGCAAGTCATACCCATGTGCTTGGCTTCACTAACATGAATAATTACATGAAAATCAGCAGCTTCACAGTGATGGTGGTTTTAAGCGTGCTGTAAGTTTTACATCAGAACTTCAGGTAGCTTTCAGACACTTATTGGGTGAAGGCCCACATCATTTGTTTGTGCATTCTTAACAAATTCTTTGGCTGTCACAGGCAATTGAAAACCAGATTTTTTTTTACATGGCTTATGGCAGGTAAAAAGACAGTTTATATAGGGTGTAGTAGCGTATTTTATGTGTTCATTGTAGCAGGAAGTAGATTTTCATTTTTGTTTACATTTCTAACTTATGTATTACGTGCTTTCTGGTTGTTCCTGTATTGCCAAATGCCTTCCAGACAAAAAAATGAGAAAAGGTCTTTGCTCTGTCATGTCATTAAGCTGAATTGATGTGTGTGTTGTCATTGTATCTCACATTTACCTAGTGGCCTCTCTTGTAGCCTGACACCAAGATTAAATCCTTAAGCCCTATGCCTACATTGTTTACATATTGTTTGCTCCAAAGCAGGAGGAGCTGACATATTCCATCTGTATTATAAATTAAGTTCATATGCAGCATGATTGAAGGGCACACCAGTTAGGGCAAGTTACTACTTCCACCCTGCTACAACCTTTTTTTTTTTTTTGGTTGTTGTATTATTTATCTGAAAATACCAAACTGGATGACATAAACCAAAACAGATGTTTGTATATATAAGAGCAAGGAATTAAAAAAAATCTCACTAACCGGGTCATGTAGGAGAGAAGCTGAGACTTTAAGCTCCTATAGCTTGACTCCTAAGATAATGAACACTAGAACACATATGTATTTCTCAAAACAGTGTATGGTGTTTATGCACTGATTTATTTTGTTGCCTAATGAGGCCTCTAAAGCGAGCATTAGATGGCAGAGTACATTAAATAACAAAATTTTCCTCCAGCCACAATCAGGGGCCTGTGCTCTGTCCTCTTAACTCCCTGCAGAATTGAGTCTCCAGACTTTCAGACTGAGGGGGCCTCAGGGCTCCTTCCAGTTTCTCCTTAGACAGTTACACAGCAATAGATTTTTCTTAATCTTTTTCCCCCAGTTTAGCTTAATTATATTTCTGAGAGAGAGCTGTAGAACTTTTATTGGAGTGCAACTACTTCCTGCACTTGCAAGAAAGATTAATTTTTATTTCACTGCTGAAATGTGCTATTCAGGACTAAACCCACAGCTTAATCAATGTGTATTTGTTCAGCTTTCAGTCAGTCTTTGCTCATTCTGACCTTAAGGTGACTTGTCAAACTGATTCCTTTCTTAAATAGGAGTTTGCTTTTCCTGTGACTGTTTAATTCCTTTGCTTTGGGATGCAAAACCTTAGCGGGGGAAAAGGGCTCAGAGTCTAGGCAAAAAATCCTGAGAGTCTGTCCCAGCTTGTTACTGCACCTGATGTGTCAAGTCTAAACTTTTGATTGGAAGTTGAACACCTAAATTACAGTTTTCTTTCTTACTTTTTAGTGTAATGTGGTGTTCTTGTCAACTAAACACTGTTGCCAGGTGTGAGTCTTTAATTATGTCAGTTTTATTTTGAGCTGGCAAACAAGCATTGCAATTTTAATAAGATTATTAAACAACACAGTGAAGGTTAACCTGTTTCCTTGAGGGAGTGGAAGAACTACGTCTTTGAAGTACTTGTTAAGTCTGTGAGAATGTTTGCATACATAGTTGTCCTTACAGCAGTTGTGAAAAACGGGAGAAAAGGTATGCATGTGCTAGTAGGTATAGATTTATCTGAACTTAGACTGCCATATTGTTTGGGTAATCACTGTTTACAAAAATTACATAGCTTGTCTTCCTAAATATCAGAAATCACGAGGCTAAATTATAGCTGTGGTTAAAATACAGAGTAATTACGACGTGTTATGTGAATTTTGTGAATGAGGAGTGGGTTTTTTGTTGTGGGCTTTTTTCTTGTTGAAGTAAATGACATCCTCACAAGAACATTTTCATCTTGGTATTTCTGTTCTGTGGGATGTGTGTATAAGTACAAGACTGATATGCTTTAACATTAATTCACGTGACTTTCTTCAGATTCATAAACCACCTTAAACTTGCTTGGCAGCATACTAAATGTTCAAAGTGGAAAGATGAGAAAATACCTAATTCTCCTAGTTTATTTATATGAGTTGTGCTAGAAACAAATATTGTAAATTGTCTAGTTCATCTGCTTCTGGCTTTTGTGTCTCACTGTGGCCACAGCAGTTCCAGTACCTCTCTTTGTGTCACTCGCAGTCAGGTGCTCAAAGCTCTGTGCTTGGATGGAATTAATCATCCTGCTAATTAATAACCTTATTCTTTGGCTGTAAAGAATAATTGTCCTCTTATGAATTTGGTCTTCTTAAAAGAACAGTGAAAAGTAAACTATCATCTCCTTCCCTGTTGAGATAGGGGCAGCAACATCTCCATTTAGGCTGGTGTTAGCCGAGTAGAGCTTTCTTCTTTTGCTTGTTAGAACTTAGCCATAAGATTTGGAGAAAGGTCTGAAGTCCTAGGGATTTCTGCAGTTCTCTCACTATGTTTTATGTAAAATATATCCATTTTTAAACAATTAACGACAAAAATAGCTTTAGGGTGAACTTTCTTGGCTGAAAAAATAATTAGCAGTGAACATTTTCTCTGAATTTAAATGGCATAATGAACACTCTTGTTTTGCAAAGCCATGAGAATAAGCCTTACATTTTGAAATAGGAGGAGGCTGATACCTTCCATTCAGGGATCTGCAATTCAGTGTATTTGGCAGTAGAATTATTGCAGCCATTTTTATAGAAGGTGGGTCTTTAGAGGGTGTAATGTTATGAAGCATTTAAAGCACTGAGCAAATACTCTGAGTAGAAGTGTGTTTGGAAGAGGCTGCTGGGTGTGTAAAGAGCTGCTTTCAAAGTGTAGCATTCCAGGTGTGCTCCAGCATTGAGTGGTGGGTGGAGTGAGTGTAGATGGATTGATGCCTTGCCAAAGACTTAGGAGTACCCTCTCTGTTTTCTCTAATGCCTCCATTTGGTGGGAGTTACACTGAAACACAATCCTGGCACATACCTGGAGCATTACTGTTCCTGGTTCCAAGATGGCTCTTACTCTCTGGATAGGCAAGGTGTCTGCAGAGCTGGAGAGGAGGGGACAGGGCAGCACTGACAACAATGTCAGTGTTGGTCCTCTTGCTACAGTAGAGTGGAGTTGGCTGGAAAATGGGAAGCAAAACAAATGCCATTGAGGGATGGAGCAAAGATAGTGGGAGAGGCATGGCAAAGCAGAAGACTTCCAAGGGATGTAAGGCCAGAGGAGGAGGTGTGAGTGGGAAAGAGCTGTTGTTGGGAAATAACATCCTCCAGCCAAGACTAGAAGTTGCTGTCAAGATATTTCCTGGGTTGCTTCTTAATCAGTTCCTGCAAATCTGACTGTACTGCTGTTTGTTTTTGCACTTTTACCCCAAAGCTGAGAGTCAGTGGGTGAGGAAGGAAGCCTCTTCCACTTGCTAAGTTTCCCAGTATGTGTAGGAAAAACCCTTCCCTTCCCCAGATATGAAGCAGAAAAAAGGGGACCCTACCTGCTGTGACAGGACTTTTCTCCTCTCATGTAACAGTGCTGAGTTCTTGCTTCAGTTCCTGATGTGGCTGCTCCTGTTGGCTCCTACCTGATGACTTTTTCTTCATTAA